>JAECMU010140508.1:2955-20100 GCA_016106625.1 Dracogyra subfuscus
CGTGCGCTATAACAGCTTGCTCTGAATGTGCACGTTAAACAATATTGAAAATGAAAAAAAGCGAAACCTCTCAAAACTGGACTCTTTGTAAAGCGGAATTTCCTCAAAACCAACAAACATTTGACAAATAATCCCTTTTGAAAAATCTGTATAGAACTTAACCTGATCCCTCTGAAAATGGGATGTTTTTCCTGCTCAAAAGGTCTAGAACCAGACATGTTACAAAGAATCCCTATTGAAAAATCAGTACATAGCTTAACCTTTTTAAACCGGATCCCTCTAAAAACTTAACATTTGTTCTGATCCATAGGTGTCCGGTTTAGTTAGGTTTCACTATGTATTTTTGAACAAAACCTTTTACAAAGAGTCCATTTTTAAAAATCAGTACAGAACATAACCCCTGTAAACCAGATCCCTCTTAAACTGGGACATTTTTCTTGGTCCCAAGGGTGTCCAGTTTAGAGAGGTTCCATTGTAAATATTTTGAGTATGAGTACCAGGACGTGTTCGAGGATCTTGTCACTGAGGGGAACTCCGGCCTGCGACAGTGTGCTCCTCATTCGCGGGAGTTGATCCATCACTCCATGCACCATGAAGATATAGTCAGTTCCGTCACAGTGTCATAACATGTATCGCAAGTAGACAATATTACTTCAGTTCCATCTCTCCATGAATATAGTCAGTTCCATCACAGTGTCATATCATGTATCGCAATTAGACAATATTACATCAGGTCCATGCACTATGAATATATAGTCAGTTCCGTCACAGCGTCATAACATGAATCACAAGTAGACAATATTACTTCAGCTCCATCACACCATGAATATATAGTCAGTTCAGTCACAGTGTCATAACATGAATAACAAGTAAACAATATTACTTCAGCTCCATCACTCCATGAATATATAGTCAGTTCCGTCACAGTGTCATATCATGTATCACAAGTAGAGGATATTACTTCAGCTTCATCACTCCATGCACCATGAATATAGTCAGTTCCGTCAGTGTCATAACATGTATCGCAAGTAGACAATATTACTTCAACAAAGTCGAGTGTATCATAAGAACAGGTAGTGAATATATAGTCAGCACAGTCACAGCGACACATCATGTATCGAGATTATTACTTCAACAAAGTCACATCGTCAGATGTAACACAAGAGCAGTTAGCAAATATTCATCCTGTGCAGTCACTGCGTCATACCACGTATCGCAAGTTTAGAATATAATACATCAACAAAGTAGCAGCATCACAGTTTATGATGTAAAAATGTAGCGAGTGTTCATCACAATATCACAGTCAGTACAATTACAAATCAGAATCACAGAGTACATAAGAAAAGATAGGTCATATTAATCCAGTTTTCACAGTGAACAGAAGAAAAGATAGGTCATATTAATCCAGTTTTCACAGTGAACAGAAGAAAAGATAGGTCATATTAATCCAGTTTTCAGTGTATATATAAAAGATAGGTCATATTAATCCAGTTTTCATAGTGAACATAAGAAAGGATAGGTCATATGAATCCATGTTCACAATGTATATATGAAAAGATAGGTCACAGTTTTAAAGCATCCAGTCAACAGGTTTAGACCAGTGATTAAAAGTATCCCTAAAGCATCTGTATTGATTCTTGAACAGTCACTAATACACTGTTTATTTTGAGCAATCACTAATACTTTTTGAGCAACCACCAATAGAATGAGCAATCACTAATATATTCTTTGGACAATCACTAATACACCATCTGAGCAGTCAGTAATATTGTCTGAGCATTCACTAATATATTCTTCAAGCAATCACCAATACATTCCAGTTATCACATACATCCTTTGAGCTATCACATACTGAACTATCACTAATATTTTCTTTGAGCTATTATATACTGAACTATCACTAATACTTTCTTTGAGCTATCACCAATATTCACTGAGCTATCACTAAATATATGTTTTGAGCTATCAGAAACAAGCTCAATGAGCAATCACTATATTTGCATTTATAAACCAATCATCCTTGATGAAGGCTTTTATCATCAAGAGATGAGATTTCAAATCAGTTGAATGAAATCCATTTCTCCCACAATACACGCACACACATCCTCCATAAGTACATGTGAACAAACAATGTCAACCAAGATAAAACTGTATATACAACCGTGAACGTGCTTACTGCATTTCCTCATTCACTGCATTACGTTGCCTAGGTAATTAAACGTCTCTCAGTGCTGCACAGCTTGTCTGGGGTTGGTTCTCACATCAAACATTAACAGTGTTTCACTTGTAGATATTCACTTTCTAGGGTTGGATGCTTAAACTGGTAGATATTAACTTTCTAGGGGTGGATGCTTAAACTGGTAGGTATCCACTTCTAGGGTTGGATGTTTCAACTGGTAGATATCCACTTTCTAAGGTTGGATGCTTAAACTTGCAGATGTTCACTTTCTAGGGTTGGATGCTTAAACTCGTAGATGTTCACTTTCTAGGGTTGGATGCTTAAACTCGTAGATGTTCACTTTCTAGGGTTGGATGCGTTAACTGGTAGATATCCACTTTCTAAGGTTGGATGCTTAAACTTGTAGATGTTCACTTTCTAAGGTTGGATGCTTAAACTTGTAGATGTTAACTTTCTAAGGTTGGATGCTTAAACTCGTAGATGTTCACTTTCTAGGGTTGGATGCTTAAACTCTTAGATGTTCACTTTCTAGGTTTGGATTCTTAAAATTGCAGATGTTCACTTTCTAGGTTTGGATGCTTAAATTTGTAGATGTCCACTTTTAGAGGTTGGCTGCTTAAAAACTCACAGCATCAATAGTGAATACAGTGCAGCAAACATCACCAGAGGAATGTTCAATGTCAACAAATAATCTTAAACTTCAATGATAAATTTCAATGATGGATGCTAAACTTTTTGGAATGCTTAGTTTCATCGTCAGTTCTAAGCTTCAACACAGAATGCTTAACTTCCAATTGGAATGCTAACTTGAATGAATGCTTGGAATGTTAAAACCTCAAATGTAAATGTTATATTTCAGTTCTTGAATGCTCGTCCATTCATTAATGCTGACAGTGACAGTCAATACTGAATGGTAACTCCATATCTGGATATTAGAAGTTCATCATCAAAATGCTTCACATCATAAACTTCATTGCTGAATGGCAGACTTCAACAATGAACACACATATTAACTTCTACAGTAAAGTGTTCGTGTAGGTTGCTATATTATACTGGATGTTAAACTTCAACAATGGATGTCAAATGACATGTCTAATACTGAACTTCAAATTGCATATTAAACTTTGAATCTGCATACTAAACTTCAAATGTGGATGTTAAAACTTCAGTAATGAACACTCGCACATCACAGCGTCAGGTACAATTCAATACTGAATGTTATAAACTTCACTAATGGATCCAAAACGTCACTAACAGATCCAGAATGTTGAACTTCCAGACTGATTAAGAAGAAGTTCCACAAGTCCAACACCACAATGTAGCTTAATAATTAATTATTAATCCTGAGAGTTGCCACAGAGTTGTATAACAAAATGAATGCCTCAAAACTGAAATATTCATTTGTCATTTTGGTCGATGTAGAATGTTTGTAGTGTTCACAGAAATCTTGCCATCCTAGGACGAGTGTAAGAACTCTTCACACTATAGTATCACAGGAATCGTAGGAAGTCTGAATGCACTTGTAACAATAACATTGGTCCCGCTTGTTTGTAGTTTATCGAGGCACCTGTAGTAAAACAGACACCACTAGAGCACATTCATTTATTAATCATCGGCTACTGGATGTCAAACATTTGCTACTTCTTACACATAATCTTAGAAAGGAAACCCGCTACATTATTCCATCAGTAGAAAGGGGTCTTTTACATGCATCATCCCAGACAGGATAGCACACACCACTGCCTTTGATATACCAAGAGCAAGAAATAGTGCAATGGGCCCACCGACGGGGATTGATCCCAAACCAACCTCACATCAAATGAACGCTTTACTAATGCACTACATCCTGCCCTATAGTAAAACAGAACAGCACTAAACCAATATGTATGCAGTAAACCTGGCAGTAACTCCAAAACACAGATCTCCTAGGAAAGTGATGCAGTCCTCTTAAGGACGAGCACCTGACAGTGAATCATGGAAGCCATCACCACTTTGCCTAACGTCGTTTCAACGCTGCCTTATGCAGAGATGTGATTGTGATAATGAAATATGGTTTTGTTGTCCAGATTTAACTGAATAAATGAATGAATGAATGTTTAACAACACCCCAGCATGAAAAATAACTGAATAATGTGTCAATTTTAATTGTCAAAGATAAGTTATAAACCAAAGTATGCACACTATTAAAATAAGTAAAATTTATGTAATAGTAATAAATGTAATTGTTAACATTATTCTATTGTTTATTTAATTATTAGCTGCCAAATATCAGTGTTTAAGCATTGCACATATTACAAAACTTTTTTTTAAAAACGTTTTTAGACTTTTTTCTTTATTAAAACTGTTTTCTCTTTTAAAAAAAAAAAAACTTTTACAGATTTATTTTTTACCATGTATTACATTTATGAAAATATTTAATGGGTTTTTTTTTTCATTGAAAGCAGTTTCAAAAGATATAGCTATAAACACACATGATGTTTGTCAAGTTGTGTGCTGTACGTCATGTAGTTGCAGACATCAGTGGTAAGATAATCTAAGCGACAAAACCATTAGATCATTCAAATCCTATCTTTGTACAAAACAGTCCAAAGGAAGTTAAAACTAGTGGTGTCACAATACACCTACCTCGCAATATAATACACATCATAATACATAATACATGATACAACATGTATCACACCTCATCCAGTAAAACAAGAAGTTGGAGCTTCAGTGATTTAAACACAGTTTTGATGAGTAAACACCACATCATAGACATAACAACATAGAAGGCACATATTCTCTGTCCACTTCTGTGTTTCCTTGAAAGAAATAACTTTGATAAGTACGCCTTTATATGAATTGGTGTTGCGAAGTCTATACAATATTAAAATAGGAATCGATACATGGTCAATATATAAACAGGCACACACGCAACGGAATGGTATTGTGTATCGTATCGCCAGCAGTACAATAGTAATGCGATACAGAGATTCATCAGTGTATCATGACACCCCTAGTTAAAACCATCCAAACTCAACGGCATAAATAATAGCCGAACTGCCATTGACAAGACTTTTAAAAAACGCGCATCATAATTGAAATAACGCCATCAGCCATTTGCACCTAGGACAAGCATTACAAGCTGATGACACCTCCTAAAGATAAACCGATAAGACAATGTGACCCAGTTGATTAAACGCAATGACTGCAAACACATATCAGCAGGTAGTCTAGCACTTGGATGTCCTCAGCTGAACAGCAAACAAGACACTGACTTGCCAGGAGGAAGTCCCTTCTCTCCTCAACCTACCACACACACCACACACAGACAGAGACAGACAAGGCCAAACAAAACAAGGCTTTGATTCAACATCACTTGCCTCTGCTGTGAAGACCACCACTGTTGTGGAAATATGTCAACACAAACAGGTTGAAGAATACACACTGGGAATATCCTGATGTAACAGTTAAAACAATTATAAATTTGGGGATTTTTAAAATTTGGTGGGATGCCACCAGAATTATGAAATGATATAATATACATACCCAGTGTTTCTAACAGAAAGTAATTTTTGGGTATGGCGCTATGAAATTGAATATTTACAATATGTGTGTGATAAATGCAACTGCAATCTATAGGGGTATGGGGGGGGGGGGGGTGTCTCTCAGAAAGAAAATGGGTTTGGTTTAGGATTTGGGTTTAAAAAAAAAATCTTAACTATTAATTTTGTTAAAAGGTCAAGTTAAAAAATATATAATCTGCAAAATATTTGGGAGTATGGTGTCATACTAGTTTTACCCTTTAACAGAAACCCTGAATTACATGTACATATTCTATTGGTAATTAATTTCATTAACTTATGGTTCCAACACAAAATCTGGGATTCATAAAAACAAGGAATTCGGCTAAATTCACAGCCTTGGATCAAATGTGTTAAAACATTCTGAAACTACATGCAAAACATCCTAACAAAGTTAAGTTATTTTATGGAATTGTTCAGATTTTTGTGTGCAGATGAACATAATGGTCTGAACATTAGAGAAGAAATACAGCTTTGTATTCAAGAATCCGTATTATACAGCTTTAAGGAAGTGGTTATTTTTTAATTAGATCTTTAATAGTGTGCAATAACAATTTTGCAGCAGACAGGCCTTGATCTTAATAAAAGTTCAGCGGTAGCCTTGGCAAACGGGCTACCAGGTTATAACATGTGGTAGTCCCCAGTAAATATGGGCAGCCCCATAATTTTAATACTTGAAAAAAATGCAGAGTAACTGGATGTGTAATACAAATATATAGTAGCCTGGTGGACTACCAGGTTTAGACATCTGGTAGCCAGAGCAAACATTTGGTAGCCAAAACACGCTAGGCTACCATTAACGTTGAGCCCTGGCAAAGTTTTACACAACTTTTAATTAACTTTTAGAACATACAATAGTTATAATTTTAAATGATCTTCAGAATATAACTTTCAAAATGACTTTAAATGACCTTCCAATCTTTAACTACCTCTATATCCACGTCCAATGCAGCAAAATAAAAAATTAATTTCTATTAATTTACCAGATTTTCAAATCAGAAAATATCTATAATACATATTTTTTTAAATTCTAACAAAATCCTAAAAACAAACTCCCCAAATTGCACGCCTGAAAGGTTAAAATGACCTGTGCAGAACGACAATATGATTATTATAGAGTATTATATAATTTATAAATCCATATTGTCATGACAACAGTAATCTCGAGTCATCAGTGTAAGAAGATAATGTTTCTTTAATGACATGTTAAAACAATTATCTTAACACAATAATAAAACCTCATGTATCCCAAGCTCACTCTTCCACAGTCCAGTAATGTCAGAATCTGCTGATGATTGCAGTTTTTAGTTTTCTCTGTAATTTCTATAAAACATCATGTATCCCAGATATATTCCAAAGTCCAAAAACACTACTGATCAATCTTGAGTCGTCAGTGGCTGTTTTACATGTTCAATATAATTGCTGCTCTTTGATAATACAATTCTAAGGATGTCCCTTTAAAGAGGGTTTCTGCCAGAGGGTAAAACAAGTATGGTGCCATACCCAAATTTGTTCGAGATTTTAATTTAAAAAAATTAAATTAACCTTGTGACAAAATTAATTACTAGTATCATTACTGTATAATTTTCTTAACCCTGTAACTCTAAACATAACCCAATATTCTTTCTGGGAGACGCCCCCTATACTTACTGTTGACTGTGGTTGTGTTCAATTCCATAGCGCCATACACAAAAACGTCTTTCTGGCCAAAACACTGCCCTTTAACGATGACTTAAAACATTAAACCTGGGTTATGTTAACCAACACCATCAAACATCACATATGCCACATTTGTTCCATAGTCCATAGACATCAGAATGTGTTACTGATCTACCTACACACCATAAAACATCACTGGCTGAATTTTATAAATAGGTATCATCAATGAACAGAAATGATAATTTACACTTAAAACTAAAACCTGCCACTGACAAACCAAGATTGATCAATGACAGATTCCAGTTTTATTGGATTGAGAAATCTGGAGCTTTGGGATATGTTTGGCCAAATTTAAACAGGCTGTTTTTCTTAAACACTGGTATTTAAACATTGTGAATACATTTAGTTAAATACAAGTGTAAGTCAAAAAAAGGCTTGTGAATTCGTCCCTACATACCTCAAAACTCCACATCTCATAGTCCAGTAACCTCAGAATCAGTCACTGATCAAATTTTCAGTTGTCAGTGAGTTTTCAGTATAATGTCTGCCTTTTGCTGATACAGAGATCTATTAAGCATGTCCCTTTAACAACAAGTTAAAAAAAAAAAAATACACCTGTGTTATTTTAACAAATACAATAAAACATCAAATATTCCAAAGCTCCAAGGTTTCAGTTCAATAACCGCAGAATCTGTCGCTGATCAGTATTTTCATCTTTATAAAAACTAGTCAAACTCGGTAAATCCAACACGTGAAAACGCCATGATGAATATATATCACACTATACCGATCCACGACCCTAATTTAAACACAAGCAACCACTTCGAACGATTATCAAATCCGACTAAGCGTAACAATCTGCAGTGAAGCATATTACATGTATACACATAAATACATGAAGACGTCACCTATTTAGGTACCAAGTAGACTAACATAAATAGTGACAGTAACATACATATGGACAACTACAGCTAGACAACTACATTTCGATGAACACATGTTCAGGTGAGTCCCGAACACCACAGACTAACAGGTCATCGCGTATCCAATAGAAGGTCATCGCGTATCCAATAGAAGCCCGCAGTGAAATGAGGAAATAGGAAATACAGCTTAACCGTGGGTGAATCATGTGACTCATAACAGTAATAAATTAAATATAGACACACACGAGTGTGCAGAGATAGCGAGTATGCAGGGATAGCAAGTGTGCAGGGATAGCGAGTGTGTAGGGATAGTGGGTATGCAGGGATAGGGTAAACTAGGAGATAATCATTTCACCTGAGTACAGGTCATTATCACTTGAAATGAACATTGTTGTACATTTATATCTGATCCTGAAAATCAAGATCAAAGGAAATGTGCAACCCTGTGTATTTCTTTACATAAGACCAATAGTATTTCGTTTATGTGAATTGTTCCACCCACCACTATACGTGTATGTGGATAAAATTAGATGTCTTTCCTATCAATGTAATTTCAAATATTATGTTCCACCCACCCATGTATCAAAGTAATCTCAAATGTTCGGCCAAGCAATAAATGACAACATTGTTTGATCACTGCATCACTCACAAATCAGGGACTGACTTTGGGCTTTATCTCACACCAGTGAAATATATTATGGTACTAGTATGTATCACATTGCCAGTGTAGGACAGTCTCACCAACTAACATAGGACAACGGACATGTCTCGCCTACTATTGTAGGACAATGTTTAGAGATATGTCACCCACCAATGCAGAACACTGTTTGGGGATATCTTACCCACCAATGTACGACAATGTCTGGGTATAAATCACCCACCACCACAGCATGTATGGTGATATCTCACCCACCACCATAGCATGTTTGGTGATATGTCACCCGCCACCACAGCATGTATGGTGATATCTCACCCACCACCATAGCATGTTTGGTGATATCTCACCCACCACCATAGCATGTCCGGTGATATCTCACCCACCACCATATCATGTTTGGTGATGTCTCACCACCACCATAGCATGTATGGTGATATCTCACCCACCACCATATCATGTTTGGCGATATCTTACCCACAAATATGGCGATATCTCACCCACAAATATAGGACAATGTTTTGGGTTGTTTCACACACCAAAATGCAAGACTGCACCAAATGCAAGACCAGCTAACAACAACAAATGTCTAGACTCTTGTCCAACACTTTTACCACATGATTAATTAATGAAATTAATTAACATAAGCTGGTGGCCTGAAGCCAAAACCTGTGAATAATCACTCATCAGTTTGACAGCTCAAGAGGTCAAGGCCCCAGTGGCAGGCCCTATCTACCAGCAAGGTGTTTATAATTCTAATTAGATATTGAGTTGGGACCTGGTCGTTTATTGATGAATGTTAGCTGACTGTGTGCAGGTAAACAGAAGTAAGACATTAAAATGTGGTATAGGGTTTCTGTCAGAAGGTATTGAGGATAAAATTACATACGGTCCAAATGTTTTTTTTAAATTAAGTGATATATTTTTGTTTACATTTTTTAGAAAAAATATAGTATGCAGGGTTCGAAACATGCCAAAAATTATGGTGGCCCAAAATATAATATTGCATGTTAACAAATTATGGTAAGCGAGCCATGAGCAAGATTTTAATATGGAATGAAAATATTAATAGTGCCTCATGTGTTATAGCTCTAAAGAAGATAACATTATTTGGGCGACTAACGCCATTATTTTTTTTAATATTTAAGTTGCCCAATCCGGATATTGGTCGCATTTGGCGACCTGGCCACAGACCGTTTCGAGCCCTGAGTATGAGAACTGCTGCATAGTATATGGCAAAGTGCATGAAATGCAATGACCAACTTCAAAGCATTTCAAACCCGTAACCACCTAATAGGGTCACTTATGATTGGTTTTGTTTATATTTACATACTCTTAAATTATATTCTCACAGAAAGCCTGTGGTTTTGGCGCAGTGATCATTTTTTTTTTTTTTTTTTTTTTTTTTTGTTTTTTTAACGACGCACTCAACACATTTTAATTACGGTTATATCGGCGTCGGACATATGGCTATGTCGAGAAAAAAACCCAGTGGTCAGCTGACGGGGATCGATCCTAGACCGACCGCGCATCAGGCGGGCACTGTACCACTGGGCCACGCTGCCCGCTGGCGCAGTGATCAAGTCACTGGGATATAATATACATTTAAACATGAAAGTTGAAGCGAATTTTAAAAAGATGAAAAAACTACACCGTAGTTAATTGTTATAAAAGGATTTCATATCAAATTCAGTCTACTTTGTGACTAGTTCTATCATATACCAAGAGGCTAACATGTGCAGCAATATCAAGGAACATGCCAAGTGCTAACGTCTCTGTGAAAAACTGCATATAATTCAAAAGTGGAGCGCACAGTTAAAGTTTGTTTTGTTTAATGACACCACTAGACCACATGGATTTATCAATCATTGGCTATTGGATGTCAAACATTTGGATATTTCTAACATATATATTTATATAGTCATGGAGAAAACCCACTACATTTGTCCATTAGTAGCAAGGGATCTCTTATGTGCACCATCCCACAGACAGGGTAGTACATACCACAGACTTTGATATACTAGTCGCGAATGGGCCCTACGATGCAAGTACCTCAGGCCAATGCTCTCATTTTGATATATATTTAAGAATAATCACCATCATTACCTGGTGACCCAGTTTATAACTAACGACCTGTCGGCATTCCTCTGTAACAGGTAATTCTTAGTATTAATAACACGTGTCAAGTACACTGTCGTGGCACATTGCTAATTTGTTAAAAACAAGGAAAAGAAAATCTGTTTAATACACAGCATAGATTAAACGCAGGCTCCTCTCATGAAAAACCTACAGCCAAAATGTTAATTAATAATTGATTATTACATTTTAATTATACGTGAAATGCTGGTTTACCTTAAGACAGGCTCCTGCCATGAAAAAACTACGATGAACATGCTAATTAATAATTGATTGATTATTACGTTTTAATTATACATGCAATGCTGTTTATCATAACACTGGTGGAATGGAAATATTTTATTTAACGATGCACTTAACACATTTTATTTATGGTTACATGGTGTCAGACATATGGTTAGGAACCACACAGATACTGAGAGAGGAAACCCAATGTCACCACTTCATGGGCTACTCTTTTCGATTAGCAGCAAGGGATCTTTTATATGCACCATCCCACAGGCAGGATAGTGTATACCACGACATTTGTTGCACCAGCTGTGGAGCAATGGTTGGAACGAGAAATAGCCCAAGAGATTACAGACAGGGATCGATCCTAAACCGACTGTACATCAAGCGAACGCTTTACTACTTGGTTACGTCCCATCCCCTGGTGGAACATAAATATGTGTACATGTTGAGACACATCTATATGTACACACAATCCAGTGTTTCCTGTAGGTCATCTTTGGTAAATTTGAAATTAACATGTACACATGTGATACCATACATGTGTGTGTTCTTGTATGCTTGTTTATGTGCATGTGTTTGTGTGTGTGTACTTTTCATAGGTTACAATTGGGGGTGCGCATTATACATAACAATAGAAGGAAATGTTTTATTTAACGACGCACTCAACACATTTAATTTACGGTTATATGGCATCAAGACATATGGCTAAGAACCACACAGATATTGAGAGAAGAAACCCGATGTCACCACTTCATGGGCTACTCTTTCCAATTAGCAGCAAGGGAATGTTAGAGATCTTTCATATGCACCATCGATACATAACAATGGAAGAAGAAACAATATTTAAAAAATGACCAACAGTCACCCATAAAACATTGTCAATCGGTACGTTACGATACTTCACAAATTTATTACAACAAAATGCCAAAACCCTCTTAAAACATGCTTTTCACTTGCGATGGTTGTAATAAATGTAAAATAAATGTAGAAAAGAATCTACAGGCATCGAAATAAGCATTTTGTCTGGTAACCCATTTATATAGACTGTTTTTCAGTACTTCTACGTGTAAATTAAATGTTCTTGCAAACTACTCAGCACACATCTAGTTGATGCTGCTAAAATGCGGACGTTGTGAAATTGTATCGGAAACACGGAAGTCTGGAATGCATTGCCTGATTTACGTTTGGAAACAAAACTACTGTTCGTTTAAACGTTTGTCGAGAATGAAACACCGTTCGACTTTTCTTACATGTGGTAACCTCCCGGTAACCTTAACGACAATTCTCGACTTATTTCGATGTCTGATCTATACCTCGACAATACCTCGACAGAAAGTGCACAAAATTGGACTTTAAATATTTTAATTTTCCATAAAATTTAATTTGCCCATTTCCGTCAAACTGGAAATATACAACACTACTTTAAAATTAGACATTTTGTGCTTTCATGTTTGGTAAAAGAACCAAATGTAATATGCTATATTTTTGTTTTCATTCATTTTTAAGTCATATACAGTTTGTGTGTGCATAATGCTTTAACATGCTCATATACCATGAAGGTTTCAAGCTTGTCCGCCCCAGGGTTCGGTGTGTGGGTATATAAGTTTGTCTTGATTTATGCATGTGTGACACACAAGTCCCAGCCTACGTTTTGTGCAATATGTAGTTCTATGTGTGCAAGTATATAACTTAAGTTGTTTTTTTTGTTTTAACATACCGCTGCTTTTGCTTTCAGTTAATTTTAGTGACAGTGAAAAATGGTACATCTTTCATTAATCATCGATTTTGTGGTTTAAAAAAAAAAACGGTGGTCTTTATATTGTGGTTCATGGTTTTTTTCTTGGAATAAACATTCAGAGTGGAGTGCACATTATACACCAGTGAATATAATACACGGAAAATGTGGTGCACTGCAGCAGCTTTCAAGTGATTAAATTCTATCATTATCCTGATCATAAAAGCCAACTAAATAATCTGAAACCCATAACTCAACACCTGTTACCTCCAAAATACAATACAATACGACAATATATTTTATACTTTCAAATTTCATGCATGCATATTTACTTATACACATATGATGTATATAGAGGATTCGTCACGAGTATTTTTTAATATGGAAAATATCAACCGAGTCTATGTTAATCGGTATTTGTTGAGGCTCTGCCGAGACAAATACCGATTAACTAGACGATGTTGATATTTTACATATTAAAAAACACGAGTAGGGAATTCTATTTATCCTATAACACATCTAAAATAACATTCTAATTAATGTTTTCGTAAATCACAGTACTAAAGTCACCGCCATCGATAATATGACGTCATCACGATTAGTGCAGATTTGTTTCACGTCACGCATTTTAAACAAATCTTTGAAAACGTTACGCTCAGGTACACGGGTCTTGTTGGCGTGTAAGCAAAGGACTCATTAACCGCAACACATAACCTAGAGACCTTCCAAATTTGCATACCATTATTAACCCGCGGGTTAATAAAGTAAATTATCACATGACATGGATATCATGGGTAAGTTATAGAATAAATAGTTCTATTTTACTGCTATGTACGAAAAAGATTTAGAAATACAAATGTCCTGAACTGCAAAATATTAAGGAATATACTTATCAATGGCTAAACCTGCACAGTAAAATATACAACAATTTATTGATGACCTTGTACTGCAAAATATATACAGAAATATACTGAGCAAATCTGTATTGTAAAATATACAGAAATATACTGATGACCAAACCTTTTGTACTGTAAAATATATAAAAATATACTGATGACCAAACATCTTGTAGTGTAAAATATATATATATAAAAATATATTGATGACCAAACCTCATGTATACTGCAAAATATACTGAAATATATTGATGACCAAACCTTGTGTACTGTCAAATATAGAAAAATATACTGAAGACCAAACATCTTGTAGTGTAAAATATATATATATAAAAATATATTGATGACCAAAACTCATGTATACTGCAAAATATACTGAAATATATTGATGACCAAACCTTGTGTACTGTCAAATATAGAACAATATACTGATGACCAAACCTCATGTCCTGTAAAATATATAGAAATATATTGATGACCAAACCGTGTGTATACTGTAAAATATATAGAAATATATTGATGACCAAACCTTGTGTACTGTAAAATAAACAGAAATATATTGATGACCAAACCTCGTGTATACTGTAAAATATATAGAAATATACTGATGACCAAACCTCGTCCTGCAAACATAAAATCACTAGTGTAAGAACATGACCAAACAATTTTCGCAGATGTTTTGACCGGCTGAACTGCCCACAACGAATCGTAGACAATATTCCATCCACAAAAGAAAGCAAAGCCTGCGAAAACATGTTTTACTACTTGCAACACAACCACCTCAGACCCAATCAATAGAACAAGGCCCCGATTAAAAAGTCAAGTTATCAGTGAACACAAGCAATAATAGTGATATGGCTACACAGCCGGGTGTGTTTGATTCGCAGGACGCAGAAATAATCACAGACATCATCAGTCGTGGGTTTCCCTGGGCTCTCAGCAAATACATGTATGCCAGTCCTACACCATTAACGAAACAGCACGCATAAACAATTCACCTCATATATAATCAACTTATCCCTACACATGACTGAATATATATGTACACACACACACAATATCCATCTGTAAGGTTTCGAAAATCAGCCAATATGCCATGTGGACAAACTAAAATGCTTCAAGTACGTCGCTAATGAATCAATAATTTCAACGAAAACATTCCACACTTCCACCATCTTCCCCCATGATAACAGATCCGCAGAAACCAAATTTCTGCAAGCAAACACAAGATCAGGAAATGAGTAGCACAACTCCATTTTTCCATGTGTAAAATAACAACTGGCATTAAAACATTGAAACTAAGACAAGCACGTTATTAGCCGGAGAGCGTTGTCGTTGATAACAATGGAAGGTTATTGTTTTTACTAGCAGAGAAGAGACTACCATGCTCTGTCCAGTGTTCCTACCAGCTGGTATCAACATAATATATAGACAAGCATCCTGCTGGAACCAGCAGAGGCAGTGTTTCATAAGGCCACTCGGGCAGTGTTTAATACGGCCATATTACACACAGCAGTGTTAAATATATGACTGTATCACACACACGAAGAACGAGATTATTCACCAGTCTGGCGGTCAGCTGTGGCCGTAACAATCCATGCTGGGGACACGTTTATTATCACTGCGATGTACCTGTCATGGTCCTACCACCTGAGACAAACAGTGCATCAGCCGACCTCCGACCTCTGACCACGAGGCGGATGTGCTCTACTGTGAACATGTGATGATAGCAATACTACTACTATTAGTATTAGGACAGGTTATTGTGTCTCCATAGTTTATGGTGTTTACCAAATACGTAAAAACAGTTTAATATATTGTTTTAAGCTCTGACATATGTTTATGTATGTTGTGTTGACCAATTTAATAAAACATAAACAAATTATATTTATACAATAATGTGTATATGTTAACTTAATACATGTAGGTCACGGCTAAAATGTGATAACCCCTTTTTCTTGTGGGTTGTTAAGAGCTACCACCCCACCCCCAATCGGTTGTTAAGCGATAACGCCTATTTCCTGTGTATGAAGCACCAACCTCTTTTTCCTGTGTGTTACTAAAATTATACAATGTATGTCTGTTCACATACAGGTGCATTGTGGGTTATCTGTTGTAAAATAATAATGTTGATAATGATAATCCACACACTGTTATCCGACGACTCCGTCAACACCTGTCACTGGCCTTACCTGACTTATAGTCCAAGTTCAAACTCTGACCTCCTAACAATAAATTGTTAGCATACACGTGTACAGGTAGACGGACAGAGGCATGACAGACATATTGATAGACGGACTGATAGATGGATTGACAGACAGCTCACCGACTGGTAAACAAGACAGAAACTCAAAGATCTTTTTTTTTTTTTTTCTTCTTTTTTTGGTGTTTTGTTTAACGACGCACTCAACACGTTAACTACGGTTATATCGGCGTCGGACATATGGTTATGTCGAGAAAAACCCCCAGTGGTTAGCTGACGGGGATCATTCCAAGATCAAGACCAGAAGTATGCTCAACAAGGCTGGCAATCACAGTCACTTGCTAGACCGGTTTTTGTATCAACAGATTGATGAAGGTGATGTGATAGAAGTCGATGGTACCAGTCTTAACAGTTTGGGAGTGCTCAAACTCCTGAACACATGACACCAGACAATAGATTAAGAGATAGACCAACTAGCAGACAAAAAAAGTTAAAATTTGTTTTGTTTAATGACATTACTAGAGCACACTGATTTATGAATCACTGGCTATTGGATGTCAAAGATTTGGTAATTTTGACAGAGAAACCCATTACATTAGTTGCAAGGGATCTTTTATGTGCACCATCTCACAGACAGAATAACACATACCACAGCCTTTTATGTACCAGTGCACTGGCTGGAATGAGAAATATCCCCAATGGGTCCACTGACGGGGATTGATCCTAGATTGACCATGTATCAGGCAAGTGCTTTACTTCTGGGCTATATCCCACCTGTGAGTGTGTTGTAAGTCAGTGGAATCAGTTAAATTGTTTACCAGTGACTGACTAACACTAACAGACAAAACTGGCAGACAGAAAGCCAGGCAAATTTAAATTTGCATAACCAAATTGTGAACACAAACGATTTACGTGAAGTACTGTGCCTTGCCATACTCTACGCCAAATTTATCACCTTCCCCCCC
>JAECMU010140535.1:0-25047 GCA_016106625.1 Dracogyra subfuscus
GTGGTCAGACTAGGGGAGCAATTAACAGTTCCAGCAGCTCGTGGCAGTAGAGTGCACGCACATTAAAGGGTTGAATTTTAGACACCGATGACTTGAATGTCTTGCTGATTGTGGAAGACGAAAAACCAAATTACAAAAGTACCGTACCTTTTCGCGCAACCCAAAAAGTAATATAGAAACAAATATTTATTAAAATAATAAAATAGATAATTTACCCAAATTTTTTATTTAGTTACGATTTGTTTAGTTTTTTTTTGTTTTTTTTGTTTTTTTTTGCGGTAGCCCGCCGGGCTTACAACATCGTCAAAAATGGTTGCCCGGACTTAAATTCTGGTAGCCCCGGGCGTCCGGGCACGGGATTTATCCAACCCTGATGTTGACGATCGACTTGCGTGATGAAGAACTTGTGTGATGAAGAACATGGTCAAGAGTTATAATATAACCAATTCTAAGAATTTATATTTTAACTGACATTAGATTTACTGTAAAAAAAAATGTGTCATAATGACCATATGTTTCAGTGTTAAATAGCCGATGATAAGTTAAAAAATCAATGTGCTCTAGTGGTGTTATTAAATAAAACAAACTTTACTTTTTACTTTAGATTTACAGTATTGTTCACTGTATTTATAAACTTTATAAAGCAATATGATTTCCAAGTGATGAATTAGTCATTTCACCACTTATTTCTATGCACCGTGCCAGATTTATAAGGGGGAAAAGGAGTCAGAGAGGCTCCCCAGACGAAGGACTTCCTTTTTTAAATAATTATAAAATGAGTTCCATTTTTTTATTTGTAATTTAATTTAATTTCTGTTGAGGGTGCCTGAAGTGCCCTGGGCCTCCCAAGATCTAAATCCAACCCTGTCTACGCTTACATTTAGTTTCAGTTCAAACATGCTATCCTGAGTATTTTTTTATTTATTTTTATTTAACGACGCACTCAACACATTATAAGTACGGTTATATCGGCGTCGGACATATGGTCATGTCGAGAAAAAAACCCAGTGGTTAGCTAATGGGAATCGATCCTAGACCGACCGTGCATCAGGCGGGCACTGTACCACTGGGCTATGCTGCCCGCTACTATCCTGAGTAGTACACAAATTTATAATTTTTGTGTAAACCTGAACATTAGTCTGGCATTAGAAAATTACTAGTCGTTAAATATTCATTCATTTAGAAAGTTGCTAGAATGATAGTTTCATTCACACCATGCTTGTGGAAGACTATTTCTGTGTAATCCAGATTGTGCTACTAGATAGGAGTATCCTGTGTGGTGGCAGCAGGTTTCCAAAAGTAGATCCACAAATTAATCAAGGGGATCTGTCCTCTTCCCCCCCGCCCCCACACTTTGACCCCAAAAGTTCAAATGAACAATTTATTTGCAATTTTTATTTCAAATTGCTTTGAAAGTTTTTACAATATCTGCTTTGCTTTTAATTCTCTTCCTATAATTTCTATGCAGAAGAATTTACTTAATTGACTTTCATTCATTACTGGTGGTCTTTTGAAAACATTCATGTTAAATGTAACTTTGTTGTTTTTGCAGGTGTCTCCAAGAAAGAAAACCAGGAACCTTTTAGTGCGTTTGTTTGGTTTGGGAAGACCAGGAAAGCTTCAATCAATTAGTGAGGAAATGAAAGGTATCATGATACGCGGGCAGCATGGCCCAGTGGTACAGTGCCCGCCTGATGCGCGGTCGGTCTAGGATCGATCACCGTCAGCTAACCACTGGGGTTTTTTCTCGACATAACCATATGTCCGACGCCGATATAACTGTATTTATAATGTTTTGAGTGTGTGTCGTTAAACAAAAAAAAAAAAAAACTCATGAAAAAAAAAAAGTATCATGCTACAGGGCACAATATTTCAAAATCTTGGGTAACCAAAAGTTGGTGCAAGTGATTTTTTACATAGGTAACCCTATTATATTTACAATTAGATTACTTGTGTTAGAGGTAGGTGGTATTCACATTTCAGGGTCAGTATTGTTTTGTTGGGGATAATTTACATTGGTATCGGTGCTGTATACCGTATTGAGAAAACCCAATACCGATGTTTCGAGGGATTTTTGTATGCCCGGTTCTAAACATATTTTGGTATTGACATGATACTGATACTATACTCGTCACAGCCAGTGCACCACGACTGGTTCAACAAAGGCCATGGTTTGTGCTATCCTGTCTGTGGGATGGTGCATATAAAAGATCCCTTGCTGCTAATCGGAAGGAGTAGCCCATGAAGTGGTGACAGCGGGTTTCCTCTCAATATCTGTGTGGTCCATAACCTTATGTCTGACGCCATATAACTGTAAATAAAATGTGTCGAGTGCGTCGTTAAATAAAACATTACTTTCTTTTATTTCTGATACTATACGGTATATACAGTATACTGCCCAGCTCTAACTGGTTGCTGCAATTCATTGTTTAATCATCATTCTAGAACAGTATACATTTCATGTATTTTTGGAATACGTGTACAAAGTTCTGGTGATACTTTTAATTTTAGAACATAATCAGTTGGCACTTTGCATGAATTTGAACTTTGGCAAATGATACATGAACAAAACGATGGTTCGCGTGAAATATTGTCCTGCAATATCAGCCACTAACACCTAAGCCAAAAGAAAGCAGTTGTTAATTATTTAGAATTTCAAATATTAAATAGAAAATATAAACAATATTTAAAATTGTTTTTTAAAATGCTATATAAATAAACCCAATCTTGTTATTTATATTTAAAAAACAACACTTTAATAATAAATCTTATGTTAAAAATTTACTGATTGATTTTTTTGTTAAATTCTACTTGGTTATTAATGGCTATTTTGTGATTTAAGGTGAACTATCGAAAAGTCCCAACAAGGAAGATGGTGGTGTTGAGAAAAAACGAAAGTTTGAGGATGTCGAAGATGAACAGGAATCGGGTGAAGAAAATTACGGCTTGGGTGACAGTGACATTGAGAATTACGTTAGTGACGAGGATCCTGATTATCAGGTACACAGACTACCAGGTTTTATTGGGGGGGGNNNTCCAAATATCCCAACAGCCAATCAAATCATGGAATAAGAAGTGGACACCATAGACACAATGGATGATAATAGTTGTTTAACTGGATGTTTAGCAATTCATGGAGCACAGGAGAGGTCAGGTTAACCTTTGACTATTGTAGGTGAGATATCCCAATGTCACGCCAGTCGACATACTGTACACTGTATACAGTACATTCCACTATTCATATTCCCCACCGTTTTGCATATGACACTCACCTGAAATAAAATAATACAAAACAGGAAATGGGTTACTGACACTATGGCTTTTTTAGTTTTTCAGTGGAAAATCCCTTGGAATTTTTTGTTCAAAAAGTAATTTCAGGCAAGTATTTTTGCTTAACAACAATTGCGGTACTTTGTGGTCATTTTTAGAGGTCGATAGCTGATTGTGATAGCTAATTTGATAAATTTACTAACAATGAAAATCGCCAAATATTCAATTGGAATATGAATTGTTGTTTTTGTTGTTTTTTTAAAAATTATTATTCTGGTCAGAAAATTATTGGGAATAATGGAAATAATACTTGACACCTGTACCCACTCAACGTGGTTTTTGTTCAAAATTAATCCATTAACTAATCACAAAAAGAAAAAATAAACCTTTTTTTTTTTAGTCTTGTCAAAATTGAGACAAACATTTTCCAAGCATTGTTTTCTAGATGTGGACAGAAAAAAGTTTATGGTCTTTAAGGAAATGGGGAAGATTCGGGTAATTGTGGACATCTGGCTTCCGCTGTATTTGCCACATGGAAACAGAACACTACAGTATAACGCCTTACATAAAATTTAAATGAACTTGATTGGCTGTTTCTCCTTTTACTGTATATCACAATCAGCCATTGGGTAGATTGTATTTTGTTACCGTAAATTATAATAAAAGTATGAATGGTAAGAGGTGAAATGCAGAAGTACATTGGCAAAATGTGGACATGGTGAATGGATATAATTTTCTTTTAATTTACAGCATTTTAAACATTTATTTTGTTACAAAATGCAAATAATTAAACTAGTAAATCTCCAAAATAATCTTTTTTTATCATCTTCTACTGAAATAAACCGAGTAAAACAGTAAATATATGCAATTAGGTTAAAATTCTTTTCCAAACCAAATATTTGTCTTTTATGTCATTCAAAACGTTTCTATTTTAAACACAATTGAAATGAAATAAAAATGGGTTTATTATTATATAAAACAAATATTTATTTAGAATAGATCATCCCTGCGGTGACCTTATATTGTCCGCAATTAAAAAAGCATGGTTTATGTAGTCGTACGACTGCGAACGAGTTTATTTTGTTAATTTTATCAAACAATTATTATTGTTAATGTAAAATTAAGTATATGTATCATATTATAAAATATTCTTAAAATACACAAATGTATTCTCTCATTCAGAAATCTTTTACTCAAAATTTCGTAGACATATCCATTGAAAATGGTTGAATTGTATCATGTGACCAATGCCATTGTCCATGTGACGTGAGATACAATTTTTTTTGAAAATGTTTTGTTTTTGTTTTTAAAGTGACACCGGGATAAAAATAAAAACATAGATTTTCAAGAACTATCTGTTGTTTTATTATCAATTTGCAGACAATAAAATGAAATGTTTAAGGTACGAAAATATAATGTAGTGGCAGTATGGTCGAGATAGTCCGCATTTTGCGGATGTCCGCAATTAGCCAAATCTCAACTATATTAAATAACATTTGTAATACATATGATATTGTATTATGTGTATATTTCAAATAGTTCTTTAATGTAGGGTTGCAAAAACGTATTAGTATTTGCTAATTATCAAATGAAAGTGAAAAATGAGTTAAACAACAGATTAGACAGGTGACCTTTTTCTGAGTAACAATATAAATAAAGCTTTTATTTTCTGTAGAATCCCTATTTTAGGTTTCACTAGTCAATCTTTGAAGTCCATAGATTTCAGATTTTAGCTCTGTTTGTGCCCTTGTTCTTTGATCACCATCGGTGGACCCATTGGGCTATTTCTCGTTCCAGCCTGTCCTCCACAACTGGTGTAACAGTTGTGGAGCACTGGCTGGAACGTGAAATAACCGACGGGAATCATCGATCGTGCATCAGGCAAGTGCTTTACCACTGAGCTACGTCCTGCCTCCTGTGAAATGAAATTTGTATTATAGCTATATTATATTATAAACTGATGGACTAGTGGGAAATCTAACAGACTAGTAAATATTTGTTGGTATCTGCCCATTGAACTAGTTAGATATTTTCAATTTTAACACTATATATATATAACTACTTCTTTTTTAATACTTCAGCCCAGTAACCATGACACTACTGACAGTGAGGAATATGCTGAAGGGCAAACGGAAAGCGATATCGATTTTGAGTTGAGCGACTCTGGTTACCAGCTGACTGAAGATAATACCAAGGTTTGGTTTAGTACCACAGTCTTCTGTTTTTGAAAAACCCAACCTTGGAGCATAAAAAATCATACTCCTGTAAATAATTAGAGTTGGAGGAAAAGTGTGGTTTGTTTAAACAAAGGGCATTGTTTTTTGCATGTCTGTGATTTTAAAAATGAGTTGATGGACTTGGCTGTTTTCTGTTGTCTATGACTGGTATTGTAAAGACTGTGGTATATATGTGCATGTTCAGTTTGTTTGTTTGTTTATCGACGCACTCAACACATTATAATTACGGTTATATCGGCATCGGACATATGGTTATGTCGAGAAAACCCCCAGTGGTTAGCTGACGGGGATCGATCCTAGACCGACTGCGCACCAGGCGGGCACTGTACCACTGGGCTATGCTGCCCGCTGTTCAGTTTGTGGTCGATCCACCGTTGGTAGGCTCATTGGGGATATTTTTCGTTCCATCCAGTGCACCACAACTCGTATATCAAAAACCATGGTCTGTGCTGTCCTGTCCGTGGCTGTGGGATGGTGCATATAAAAGATAATTTACTACTGACTGAAAAATGTAGCAGGTTTCCTCCCTAAGACTGTGTCACAATTAGCAAATGTTTTACATCTAATAGCTGGTGAAAATAAATCGATATGCTCTAGTGGTGTCGTTAAACAAAAAGAAACTTTTTAAACTCGACCATGTGTCAAGATAACCACATGATAGAAAACGTAAAGCTGCAGTTTAAAATATGTTAAACAAGCTGTGGAAAGTTCAAACAGTTTATTGCAAAGCATGTGTTCTTACAGAATCCTATATGGAATCTTAACTTCACACATGTATACAGGACTTAATGCAGTCTGTTTAATAAAATGTTTACTCCATATATATACTCGCTCCAGCCACTTTACCACGACTGGTACATTAAAAGGCTGTGGTATGTGCTATCTTGTCTATGGGATGGTTCATATAAACGATCCCTTGCTACTAATCAAAAAGAGTAGCCCATGAAGTAGCAACAGCAGGTTTGCTCCCTCAATATCTGTGTGGTCCTTAACCATATGTCCGATGCCATATAACCTTAAATAAAAAGTTTTGAGTGCATCATTAAATAAACCATTTCCTTCCTTCCTTCCATATACATACATTTCTCCTGCAATCACTATTTCTAATGGTCGATTATGATGACTGATTAAAGCAAAATGATAAATATGTACTAGCCGATTATGACTTTGACGTCATACATGTGATATAGAATTGCTCATTTGATCTCCGGGTCATCGTACAATGTAGCACAAATAACAGAAATAATAGCTTTTCCCCTTAATTGTTTTACAGACTGCTGGATATAAATAATAACTAGTTAATGATGTAGGATATTGACTCTATCCTGTTCATGTTGAATGGGAAATTATGCTTGACAAGCCTTTCAGAATTTCCCATTCTTACCTTCACAGAATAAAGCTGATATCTTACATTATTAACTAATTCTTCTTTATTTCACTGTTTAAGACACTTTTAAAGTGTGTATCCTCAAAATGTTCCCCCGTGATGTGTATCCTCAAAAAGTGTCTTTATAATGTGTATCCTCAAAATGTCCCTTCATGATGTGTATCCTAAAAATGTATCTTTATAATGTGTATCCTCAAAATGTCCTTTCATAATGTGTATCCTCAAAATGTCCATTTATAATGTGCATCCTCAAAATGTCCCTTCATGATTTGTATTTTCAAAATGTCCCATTATAATGTGTATCCTCAAAATGTCCCTTTATAATGTGCATCCTCAAAATGTCCCTTCATGATGTGCATTCTCAAAATGTCCCTTTATAATGTGTATCCTAAAAATGTAGTTTTATAATGTGTATCCTCAAAATGTCCTTTCATAATGTGTATCCTCAAAATGTCCTTTTATAATGTGTATCCTCAGTGTCCCTTTATAATGTGTATCCTTAAAATGTCCCTTTATAATGTATATCCTTAAAATGTCACTTTATAATGTGTATCCTCAAATTGTCCCTTTATAATGTGTATCCTTAAAATGTCACTTTATAATGTGTATACTTAAAATGTCACTTTATAATGTGTATCCTCAAATTGTCCTTTCATAATGTGTATCCTCAAAATGTCCTTTTATAATGTGTATCATCAGTGTCCCTTTATAATGTGTATCCTTAAAATGTCACTTTATAATGTGTATCCTTAAAATGTCACTTTATAATGTGTATCCTCAAAATGTCCTTTTATAATGTGTATCCTTAAAATGTCACTTTCATAATGTGTATCCTCAAAATGTTACTTTATAATGTGTATCCTTAAAATGTCCTACATTGTATTTTGCAGTCAGAAACTAAACCTCAAGATACCAAGAGTGATTTAAAACAGGTATTTTTTGTTTTTTCCAACACAAATCCAGATCTTAGATGTATGAAAGATGTATATTTTCGCACTACTGTTTTGCTATGCCTGATAGCTTTGTTAATGTCTGTTTTAACGCCTTGAAGTAAATTAATCAAAAAAGAAAGACGTTTTATATAATGATGCACTCAACACATTTTATTTAAGGTTATACAACATCAGACATATAGTTAGGACCACACAGATATTGAAAGGGGAAACCTGCTGTTGCCACTTCATGGGCTACTCTTTCCGATTAGTAGCAAGGGATCTTTTATATGCACCATCCCACAGACAGGGTAGTATATACCACAGTTTTTGATATACTAGTCGTGGTGCACTGGCTGGAACAAGAAATAGCCCAATGGGTCCATCGACAGGGTAAATGAATCAAGAGGCTTAAGTTTTTCCCACAACCAGTGGGTAACCTGGAGATAATTTTATTTCTACACAACAATTTAAATCCAAGCATATGAATTCCTCTTAAAGGTGCTTACCTTAGTTTTAACTTGTAAAAATGGACTTCATGTTTAGTAAATCTACAAACCTGCAATACATTTGTATCAAGTTAGCAACAGAGTGAAACAAGACTCTGACGTTAAAACAGGAAATACCCTTAAAAATAGATTAGAACTCGAATCAATAAACCACTACTTCTCTAACACACACACGTGCGTTTTTAAAAATATGAAGATGCATTTTGTGATATTATAAATACCAGGATGACCAGAAACACTTCGGATGAACAGAAATGGGAATATAAAGAATAAAATATAACTAATGTTTTATTTTAGTGATCATTAATGGTTTTACTATAGTATTGTCGGAAATAGAATGAGAATTATTTTTGTCAATTATTTTGGAAATATCTATTTAATGATAGTCTACCTAATTTAGCATTTACTTGCTTGGGCATTCATTGATGTTCAAGGTGGTGTTTACTCTTGAAATTAAAATAAAATGTCAGTAAACTGGTGATTTATGCACTTAATTGGAACAGACTATAACAAATTTTGGTCAACGTGTGTCAATTTCAGTGCTGTTACAATATGTGAGGGACTGTTTCTGATGATGGTTTGCCACTATTCCTCTCCAAAACAAAATATGTGTTGTTATTTATAAGTAACTTTTGAGCAAAACTATCAAGAGCCATTATAATGATCCATTATACGGGTATTAAAGGTGCTATCTCAATGTTACCCAATGACAGCTATTGCAAATCATTTAAAAAAAAAAACTAATAATAATAAACTTTTGATTTAACATTTAAAGAAGACACCTTTAACAATATGTCCATAAATGATTATAGGAAATAATTTTATCTACTGGTAGAAAATACTGTTTTTATTGGAGAATCTTTATCACAGCTCGCATTATATAGTACCCAGTGCTCCAGATAAGCTGCGTATTTGCGTATTTTACGCATATAAAATGGTTAAATACGCAATTGTTTTTATTAGTGTGCGTACAAGATACGCAAACGATTTTCAATTCACTCAAAACTTTTCTTTTCCGAGCGTATCAAGGATTATTTATTTAAGTACACAGTATTAATTATAGTAATAACGTTTAACTATTTATTGGAATATTTTCACTTAAATTTAATAAATTTCAAAATGGGGAGTGAAATTTTTTTTGGGATGAAATTTCACTCAATTATTTTCAAAACAGGGAGTGAAATACCCAACAGGTCTAAAAATTATCTGGAACACTGAGTACCTTTAAATTGTTGCAACATTGAGTAAATTTCCAATGTACTTATATTGAATTTATATTTAATAAATAGAATTTATATTTAATAAATATGCTTTTCATAATTAATAATTTATGCTGCAATTCAAAATAATAAGTTAACTTGCAGTTTTAAATTAAAAGTTTGTTTAAGGGTAAATGAAATTGACACATGTAGATCAAAACCTGTTATAGTCTGTTCCAATAAAGGTCACAAATCACCTGTTTACTGACATATTTAGTTTCATTTCAAGAGTAAACACTACCTTGTACATCAATGAGAGCCCAAACAAATGAATGCTAAATTAGGTAAAGTATCATTGAATGGGTATTTACAAAATATGTACTTGTCAGTTTAATATGAAAGAAATAATTGACGAAAATAATTTTTATTCCATTTCCGACAGTACTTTAGTAGAAAATATGCTGTACTGTTTAAAAGCTAGGGTGTGTCCCTTTAATTTAGTAATTTACACTGTGTTCCATTATTAACCATGGAATTGAATTTCTCTATCAATGTTTTTCATCTTTGTCTCCATATACCTGCTTTACACCCAATAGCTGTTACCATATATCTTTGTTTTGACATATTAAATTCAACAGCTGATAAAAAAAGAAGTAATATACATGTACAAGTCTAATTTTTAACATGATGACCGTAAACACATGGTTCGCACGATTTTGAAAAGTGCTTGAATTTAGGAGTTTGAAATGAAAAGTGCTTATTTTCACTTTTTGGGGGAAAAGTGCTTGAAAAGTGTTAAAAGTCCTTGAAAAGTGCTTGAATTTCATGACTGCGACTAGCGTGTCAGTCTAACCAGAAATTGTGAAACAGTCTCGACATTTAGAATTAATTTTTTAATTCCGTGTTCGCACTTGGATTCCAGGACTCGCGACGTTCCGCGACCCGAGTGTACTCGGCCCATGCTGCACAAATGCTATGTTCCGAATGACAGCCCAGATTTGCCGATTATTGACGAGCGTAATAGCCTTGTTTTGAGAACTGGAAACAATAGTAAGGCGAGACAACACGGAATCACTTACATTTTGAAGTTTTTGCAAGCGCATATGTTCAAATTTATACATGCCTAGTGGAAAGGATGTTTTTAACAAAACGTGTCGAAAATATGCGTGGATCAGAGATAGTAAGGACGTGTCAAAGGCTGTGTGTTACTGTTGTCGCAAAGATATTAACATTGGCGCCATGAGCAGAGCGCATTCAAATCATTACTGAAGGTTGACAATATATCCTAGAGTCACTTGTTTTCGATCGTTTAAGCGAAATATATGAATAAAATATAAATAAAAAATTGTAAGTATTGAATAATTTACCACGCAGCATTTTTCTCTCGGAACAAAAGCAGTTACTTCCGTTTTCGTTCTTGTGGTGACGTCAGTGCTCGCACATTCTCGCACTATTGCAATTACAAATGAGCGATCAGAAACGCGTGTCGATCGAAAATGTCTGACGGTACTTAGGCCTAGATCAGATTAACATGATTAAGCCTAAAGTACCGGAAAACTTTAAATTCTTACCAACTAGAAAGGACATTTGTGAAGCTTACAATGCTAAACATGTTAAACTTGACGACATTATCTGCAAATGGCATTTGAAATGGTGAGAATACTATACGAATTAACTGGTTACTGTTTATATAGAGAGTATACCGTAACCATTTAATTCGTACCATAGTCTTTCCAAGGCTCGAATTTGGCAGGCGGCAGGCGGCAATTGCCGCTCAAATGGAACAAAATGCTTTCCAAAAAACCGTTTCACAAGCAGGTTTTGCTTTCCATCTGGTTTCTAAAATTTGTTTCCGGTATATCCTAGAATTCGCGTTTGTCGTGCGTTTTCTGCATTTCAAATGAAGAACTTAAAATATTTAAAGCACTGCTATATTTGTATCGACATCGTAGACGCGGCCATGTTACATTGGTGCGCACGCCAATAATGGCAGAATTATCCACCAACAACATTCTCGAAATCCATTCGGATCACATCGGCCGATTACGGTTTTTCAAATCCGAGTTCAGCGACAGCGAGTAATACAAACGTCCTGAGCTGTTTGGACTGGTTCTCGAACTGGTCATTCGGTTTAACATGTAGCGTAAAAACTAGTCTAGCCAACGTTAGGAAACAACTACTGGTTGAACTTACGCTTATTTATCGATAGAATCAGCCGAGAAATTCCGAGTGTCGCGACTTTCAAAAACGACTACAATTTTAGAGACTACCATCGACCAAGCTACTTTAGAACTTATTACAATTATGGCCGTGGTGGCCAAAAAAAGCTACTGTCGAGAAATGGGCAAGTACACACGCAAACTGGTGGGACTTTGAATGCGACCAAGTACATAATTTGTTTGGACTCTTTATTTTGTATAGATTTAATAAAATAAGTGTAAAATAACAGCAATACCTGTGCTCTAGAACTGCTTCTCAAATACAAACATTTGCCTCCCAATTAAAATTTGAAAAGCAAAGATTGCCTCCCAATCAAAAAAATTAATTTCGAGCCTTGCTTTCGTACCCAATGTTACCATTTCATATCCGAAGTCATTTCGTACCATGGGCATTTCGTATGGTCTGTTTGGTCATTTTACTGATAGACAGTAAAATGTCAGATTACTGATTTTAAAATAAACATTAGGCTCATATGAAATGATCATCAGGGGTAATATACATATGTTCATTTAAACCTTTGCTCACTTTACAATGTATGTTTACACGTCAAAGTTTATTCGTCAACAATAAAAATAAAAAGTGGCGTATCATGACAAAAATAAGATACAGAGTATGAAACCACTATCATACTATGATACAAAATGACCAAACATTATGGTACAAGATGGTACAAAATGGCTATGGTACGAAATGACTGGTATGAAATGACTAGTAACAATATAAACATACATTTTCTATTAAAAACATTGTTCAAAAAGGCTGGTTAAGGTTTGTATTTATGGTCCTTGAAAACATAAGGTAGTTCCTTGAAAAGTGCTTGAATTTTATGAGTCCTTGCCTGTATGAACCATGAAACACTTTTTTTATTTTTATCAGCTGTATATACTGACTTTAAAAGAAACTTTACATTCATAAAATTTGAATAATTTGATCAATATTGTTGCTAATAAAAAAGAACCAGTTTAGAAACCACCTTAAAAACACTTTGCATATCTTAGAAAGTGAATTATGACGTTTAGATGTTGAACTTCATGGTACTGTCATATAGTATAAATGATTTTGGAAAGTTTACAAATATATCCCAATTGTTTAAAACATAATTTAATTTACAATATTGTACAGTGAAAAGTGAAATGAAAGTATGATGTTGATATTTATTCCATATGGAGACAAACTGATGTCATGATGTCCTGTTGTTCAATGTAGTATTAAAGCACCTTTACTATCCGGTTGTCTGATATGGGAAAAAGACACTCTTAAATAAAAGTGGTTAAAAATGATTCTGTATTCTAGTTCAAGATCTGGTTTTATTTCAGACTGTGACCTCCAAAATCGTCGAGGGTGCGCCACCAATAAAATCTATCACTCTTCATGGAAAGGTACGAATACAAGAATGAAAGAAAATTTATGTTGCATGTCTTTCCAGCCCAGCGAACACCAAAGTTGCAATAAAGCCTACAAAACAAAAAATGTGTTTCTGGGAACCCAAACTTACCTAGAAAAAAGGGTTGATCCTAAATTGTATTATTTGTTTCATGTCTTTGTAATTTGTAAAAAAAATTAAAGGTAATGGTTAGCCATATTTATCGAATAGCTGTTCAGATAAATTTAAATTTGCATAACCAGTAGGCAAACAGGATAATGGTTCATGTAAAAAAATGCTATGTGTTCAATTAATTTTCATCTCTGCTGCAAGTCTTGTAGATTAAAGCGCAATATATATATATATATGACCTCAGTATGTATAGTGCTCATTGTTTACATTTTTTCTCCACACAGCAAATGTCCATTTGAGACTGGCTCTGGCACTCATTGAATTCACCAATTGCAAATTTCTAAACATTTGGTCAATTCTGGGACTTAACTAGACTTTTAAAATGTGTACTCAAAAAAATAGCGAAACCACTCAAAATCATGCCATTCAGTCACTAGTAATTCCAATCTGTAAAACTTATTTTGTTACAAATGCTTTTAGTCAAATTCGTAAAACATCATTACAACTGTTTCTGTCTTCATGAAACCCAAGTTTTGAATGATTTCTCTGAAGTGGAGCGTTAATACGTAACGTTGAGAATTTAGTGTGATTGTTTAAAAAAAGTGTACTCAAATAGATAAATTGCATACAAGCACAAACATTTTATACGCAAATGAGTACATTGCGTACATGTTGTTACGCCCCTGGAATTGTTTTTTAATTTGCCGAAATAACTTTGTAATAACTGCTTTTCTGCAATTTTTTACATTGATGAAATGTTTTCTGCTTGCTATTAATTCATTATTTTGCAATGTCACGTTTGCTCTGAGTTTTAATTGTTTTCTGTTTCAGGCTGTAAGTAAAGGCGGTTTTGTTGAAGGCACACCACCTGCAAAAACTAGCAGTCCACGGGTAAAACCAGCATCCGTTCAGATCGAGTCCAAATCCAAAGAAGATTCCCTGACCACTGAAAAAGTAAATAATTATAACCCAATATTTTCAGATTTTTGTTGTTGGTAAAATAGTCACATCAAATTAGCCGTCACAATTGGCTATCAATTCCTCAAAATGATTGTGAAATTCTGCTATTGTTCCCATGTATTTCTCGCAGAAAAACAAAAAGTAAACAGCCATTTTTCTCGATCAAAGCTATTTTGTGCAAATTTTAAAAAAACAAGATACAGATATGCATCTTTCAATAGCAACTAACCTAAAGATTGTTTTCAACAAGAGATTACTTGACTGTTTTCTTAATGCTTTCATAATTAATGCAGTTATAATATTTTATTATAAAATATTAACGAGCATTGATGTCACAATAATCAATGAACTGGTTGCCTGAATAGTCCCAAGTTACTTTAATTTTTCTTTATTGTACAGAAAATCATTTTGTCACCCAGCAAGAGCATCCAGTCGAAGTCTACTTCTCCTCAAGTGAAGGTCAAAGAAGAAAAGAGCTTAAACGCAGAAGAAAGCGCAACTATTCAAATGCCAACGAATATTGGTAGTACTGAAAAGGTATTGTATCATTTATGAGCTACTAATCATGAGGAAGTGTAATATGACATGCATGGGAGTTTTGTCTTATGTGGGGTGAATGGGAGGCGGGGGATTTGTCCTCAATGGCAGACTACTTGTCTGAGGTGTCATGACGTACTCCAGGTACAAACTGTACATGAAAGGTTGTGGTATGTGCTGTCCCATATTGGATAGTGCATACGATACATTGCTTCTATTCAGTAGAAGTGGCATATATGGATACAGTGGGTATTCCTCACTGGTGACCAAGTGTTTAAATAACCCTATGTCAGAGATTTATAAAGTTGTAGATTAAAGGAGGATCGGAGTCTGTATAGAATGTAACTCTGAGTTAGAACTCTATCAAAGGCCACCAGCCTCGGTGGCGTCGTGGTTAGGCCATCGGTCTACACGCTGGTAGGTACTGGGTTCGGATCCCAGTCGAGGCATGGGATTTTTAATCCAGATACCGACTCCAAACCCTGAGTGAGTGCTTCGCAAGGCTCAATGGGTAGGTGTACACCACTTACACCGACTAGTGATCCATAACTGGTTTAACAAAGGCCATGGTTTGTGCTATCCTGTCTGTGGGACGCACAAGTAAAGATCCCTTGCTGCCAATTGGAAAGAGTAGCCCATGAAGTGGCGACAGCGGGTTTCCTCTCAAAATCTGTGTGGTCCTTAGCCATATGTCTGACCCATAAAACCGTAAATAAAATGTGTTGAGTGTGTCATTAAATAAAACATTTCTTTCTTTCTATAAAGGCCAGGCAGAATTTAACTCGGTTTAACTCAATCCCGGCCAATTCTCGCTCCAGCCAGTACATCAAAGCAGACCTTTCCCCAGGATGTTTTTTAAGGCACTTACATTTTTAGCATCAGTAATAACATAAATCAAGCCAAAATAAGTGGAGTAGTGGGTTGAAACAGTTAAATTGATTTAAGTTATCAAAAATGGCTATAAATTATAATACAGTCAAATCCGCTTATTTGGATGTACCTCGTGCAACAAAAATACATTCAAATGAGCGGCATATTCAATAAACTGAAGGTACAATTTCGACATACGATATACCCAATTAAGATTTATGCAAATCCTAATTACAATTCTCCCAATTTGGGCCTCATGACATGTGGAATTTTCGTCAGAAAGCGGTAAATATTTTGTGTTAATAAAATACCGATTCCTAGTTCCATATTGTGACTCTGTTATCATTATAAAGTTTGTCTATATAAACTTGATAAATACAACATCCAACAGATAATACCGTTTGTACGCCTGGAAGTAGAAGTGACTAAACATATAATGACCCAGATAAAACCACCAGAAGCTCAATTAGACTCAATTAGACTGGCCACAGTCAAATAATTAAAAGGCCGTCATTAACTTCTTGATAATTAAACGGCCGTTGTTAACTTTGTTGTACATTTGTAAATCAAATGCAAAAAGATTCCCTCCCCACCACCCAATACAATCGTGAATAAGTTGTAATTTCCATATTCTGTATTTTACCAGGACGTCTGTCTATTATCTGTGTGTGCATTTGTAACACTGATTTAACAGGTAAACTAGACTGGCCAAAGTCAAATAAGTGAAAGGCTGTTATTCAATGTAACAAGAAAAAACACAAAAACAAACGCATATTCAATTTGAAACAAGTAGTAACATACATGTATTTATTTATTTATGTAATTTAAGAAATGATGGTATGTCATTCAAATACAGCAATTTACAACAAAATTTATAAATAAAAACGTACTGTAGGCCGTATGGCAACAAAACACAATTTAATAGCAACAATATATCAAATCGTCATTGAGCTATTCTTCAAAATAATTAAATAAAAGCAAACACAAATTAATAGCAACATTATATCGGTCATTAAGTTCAATTAAATCATGGGATCCAGTTTATGAATTCAGTGATCTTTCGTTGCCATTGGTTTGTGGCTGCTACCGTGTTGAACTGATCTTCTAAGTTGTACAAAAGGCTGAAGTCGTCGCAGCTGTTTTCTTCAAAGTACCGACGGATTCGTTGAAAATGTGATCTTACTTCGCTTGCCATTACTGGGATGATATAGTCAGTCGTCATCATCTTCACTGTCATCAGATACGTCGGGGGTTGGAGTTGGTGGCGGTACTATTGCCAAACTGATCTCTTCATCGGTTGGTAAACTGTGGCATTCCAGCTTATCGTCATGGCTGACAAAGGTGTTGAAGTCGTCGTTTGTCATGCCAGTGGGTGGTAATGGTTCGGCTTCTTCAGTTTCTACATTGTCATCCATGAAAAATCCACCTTTCTTAAAACAGTTTACCACTGTAATGGGTTTCACATTTCTCCAAGCTTTTGTTAACATATGGATAGTGTCCAACAAGTTGAGTTTCTTTGCAAGCTCGTTTGCTGTAATGTCTGCCGTTCCATCGATGTCTTCAATTATTTTATTCACCACTTGAGATCGATAATGGCCCTTCAAATTCCAGATAATTCCCTGGTCACAAGGTTGAATGAATGATGTTGTTTTGGGAGGCAGAAACATCATCTTCACGTTTTCCAACTTATCAGTTGGAGGATGTGCAGTGCAGTTATCCACTAACAAGACCACTTTTCTCCCTTGCAATTTCATGTCCCTGTTGAAATCTTGCAGCCATTCGGTAAATAATTTACCCGTCATCCATGCATTTTTGCTGTTTCTATATGTCACTGGAAGGCCCTTTTTACCTCGGAAACACCTGCGATCTTTACTTTTACCGATTACAAAAAGTTTTCGTTTGTCCGTCCCTGTCATGTTGCATGCTACAAGGACAGTTACTCTGTCTATGGCCTTTTTGCTACCGCTAACCTGGTCTTTCTTGGCTGCCAGTGTTCCATCGGGTAGGGCTCTGTAATAGAGTCCAGTCTCGTCAGCGTTGTAGATATCCTCCACCTTGTATTTCTGCAGAATTTCGGGAAGGACCGTCTTCGACCAGTTGTCAGCAGCTGCAACATCTGCATCCTTTTTCTCGCCGTGAAGTTTCTTGTAAACAATTGTGTTCCTTTCTTTCCATCGGGAGAGCCATCCTCTTGTTGGATTGAAATCGTCAGTATTCATCTTGTCTGCCAGATCTTTCGCTTTTGCAGCTAATATTGGGCTCGATATTGGAATGTCTTTTTGTCTGGTGACGGAAAACCATTCTGATAAGGCCTTCTCCACATTGGCTGCTTTTCCCGTTCTCTGTCTTTTTCGTTCTGGGTTATCATTGGCAAGATACTTGACACATATCTCGTCACACATGTTGGATATTCGTGAAACTTGTGGTTGTGAACATCCAAGTTTCTTTGCAACCTCTGCCTGTGCAGGACAAACATATTCAAATATCCGAAATATCCAATAATCCAACATCCAAATAAGTGGATTTGTCTGTAGTCAAAAATATGCGTTAGTGTTTAAAAACTAAGGTATGTCCCTTTAAGTGTTCGCCTTCAATCCGGGTAATTATGATCTTTTTTTTCAAATTTTGTTTTAAATATGGTAAACCCATCAATTCCCCACCCCCAACAATTTTATAATTTGTGCCATGCTGTTGCTGGTGATTTCAGCGTCGTGTTAAATGCTTGTTGTGATTTCTGCTTGTAAAATACCTAGGCTAAGAATGCTGACTTCACAGTATATTCCTTTTTCTTTTTTTAAAGTTAATAAAATTAAAATTTACGGTCTTTTTAAAATCCAGCTATTAAAGGTCACCTCACAGTTTTACAAATTGTGTGTGTGTGTGTGTTTGTATGTGTGTGTGTGTGTGTGTGTGTGTGATTATTGTAAACTAATTGAGTGTACTTTGTATAAATACTAGACTAAGTGTTCATTTCCCGCGATCGAGATCTGTATGAGTACTCTCGACCATAGGTTCAAAATTAACAAAGACAAAGGAAATAAAGAAAACTATTGTTTTTCTACAAATTTACATCAAGACTTACTTCTTTGTAATCGTATTGTTTAAGAGTCCACAACGATGTCTCTTGACACATGAAGGTCAGTTGACTGTGAAGCGTAACGTATATTCTCGGCGAGTGTTCTCCTCAGTTCAGCCAACTAACGTTTTTCCAAACTTTTGCAAACTATTTGATTGGTGTCCGTCGTGCCCATTCAGATTAATGTGAAGCGCACAAACTAGGGTAGCAAACGTTTTTGTTTATGCTCGGTCAGGCTGAACTCAACCTTTGGGGTAGCCTACATGTCTTTCGGCCCTGAACTGGCATGTGTATTCAGATTGAAACACATGGGTTTGTTTTTATTACTTTTGGTTCAGAGACTTTACAAAGTTAAAATAACAAGTTACAGATCTTCCAGACATGGAATTGCTGTCATACATGTCAAATGCATGCCATTAAAATTAATAACCGTGATTATTGAAATAAGCAAACATAAGGCCTACGCTGTATTCTGTATGACACCATTTCTCGTTGTCCATCGCGAGATCGCTATTACGCTAGTTGAATATTTGGTATTATTATTATGTTTGAGGTGTCGGATAGATTATGTAACCGTTTGTTCACATCAGAAGATAAAAAATGGCTGAGCCGAACTTTTAGCCACTTGCAAATTTTATTAGCCTTTTTTTAATTTTTATTTTATTTTTTATTAGCCTTTGGCTAATTTATCTATCATCAGCGCGAGCCGTGGATGTTTTCAGTGTTCGTGTGTTTTGGGAAAAGGGTGTTAGGAACGAAATTGCCAATTAACTGTCCATTTAAAAAGTGCGTCACCTATCGTTTATTCATTTAAATGGTACAGTTGATTCTGTCAATGGGCAAATTCTTTTATCGGCCTTGAAGCTTGATTGCTCTGCACGAAAAACCCGTTACGCATAAGTGCCTTCCAGACAGATTAGCTGTCCCGATAGATGTGATAAAATTACCAAACACAATTGTGAGCAGACGACTGGTCAATTGTTAGATGTTTAGGAAGTGTTTTACCTGTCATGGTGATTAGGTGTGCTTGATATACTGGTATAATATAGTATATACTAGTATAATATATGCTATATTTATTGTTTGTATGATGCTGATGAGTTGTAAAACTTAAAGGCAATCAGGGCTAGCCCTGGGTTGCTATTTTTGTTCACCAAAAAATTTGCCAATCTTCAATTTCTTTTGCCAATCTAAATATATATTCGCTAGTAACATATTTACATTTCAGTCAAAATATTTTGTTTTTAATCTCGTTCATTATGACAATATAGTATATGCTAACATGTACTTATTATTTAGTTTACTTCTTGTAATTTAATAATGAAATGCTGCTGATGTTTAGGGCTGCCTGTAGCCCAGTAGTAAAGCATGTGTATGATGTGCGGTCAGTCTAGGGTCGATCCCCGTCGTTGGGCTCATTGAAGTCAGTGCATTACAAGTGGTACATCACAAAAGAGACAATTTTACTCCTTTTTTTTCCTTTTTTTTTTTTTAACCCTGCCCGCATTATGTTTTGCAGTGATGGCAATACTCACATCTCTAAAGTTTTTTTAATAATTGTCTCCCACACACTTCCTTCTTTCCCTGTCACTGGCATTAATTTTACCAACATTATAAATTTATAAACATTAGATTTTCTTATTTTGGTTATCTATTTTCTTTTCTGCTTTATATAAAGATAAAACTCAATAGTCCCACCACTGTGCTACCCCTCTAGATAGTGTCCCATTGCCACAGGCCTGTATCTTTAATATATTTGGTAATACTAATAGATGTCTTGTTGTATATATAATAGAAAAATAATATTTAAAAATAAAACTAAATGGCAAGACTGGCCGTTTTATTTTATGAAGAATTATTATTATTTTTATTTTTTTTATATGTGCAACTCTTGGTCCATACCTTACGCCATGACCTCGTTTTGTAACTTCCCAGTATGATTTATAATCATTACTATTCATAATTAGTACGGCGTCCAACTCAAGGTTATAGCCAGTCACCCAACATAAAGACAAAGGAAACGTCTTTATGTTTATTGTTATCAAAACACTAGCGTGCGACAATCTTACACAAGTGGGGGAAAAACCTTTTTCAGTATCACTCCGGTTCGAGTTTTGTTATTTTTGTGCAAGGGGTGGAGGGATGTATCGTGTCGGCGTTAGTATTATATCATTAGATATAGCACAAATGAATTATAATTTCACCATTTAATATGTTTGAAATATAAACTGTAAACATAGAAAGTTTTAGCTAATAATGATTGTATATTCATAAGTGAGAAACAATATATGTATTCCTCGCCAACGCACCCACTTCGTGGAAATGAACTCAACCATGTGACCTAGATTTATAACATCAATTGGTATGACAAAACATGACTAATAAAAAGTAAAACTTGTAGTCGATAGTAATCAAACTTAGTATTAACAATGCAACATAGCTTAAACAGTATTTCATTTTATTTAATCGCGTTTTCTAGCTTTACGACAAGCAGCTACCGAAAAATAGACTGGCCATGTGGACATGCAAATAACGCTTATTCACAACGCGAGGCGGATCAACTGAACAAAACTGGTTAACACGTTTAGTTAGAACTAAAATTCAACATCGGAAAAAATCTTTTGCCAATATTTTCGCCAAATCGGAAATTCTTTCGCCAATTTTTTCTTTCTTTTCATGGCGACTTTGGCGAATGGCAGTGCAAGCCCTGGCAATAAAAGAACTTGAACTTGGTACACAAGTTGTTTTTAAGAGGTTGTCAACTGCCACGCTCGTACTTGTGATAATTGTTTTTCTTGAGCACTTTAAATCGAGGCATAGCAGCAATTGATTTAAGGCACTTCCATATCATCAAAGTGCTCACTTTACAGACCAAGGTGTGTTGGGCCCCTACGCCTAACGGCCCTGGGGAAACCCCTGCAAAGGCTGTAGTATGTACCATCCTGTCTGGGTTAATGCATATAAAAGATTCCTTGCTGCTAATATAAAAGAATAGCCCATAAAGTGGCAAAAGCAGGTTTTCTCCCTCAATATCTGTGTGGTCCTCAATATCTGTAACCATATGTTTGACGCCATATAACCGTAAATCGTTAAATAAATACATTTCATTCATTCCTTCCTTCCTTATTCTTAGTCAACCCATGATTTGATGGATTTTGTCTGCTCCAGAACTCCTATCAAAATCCATGGTGTGTATTCTCCTGTCTACGGACAAATATAGCCGGATTCCTCCTTACTGCTAATAAAAACATGAAGTGGGTTTCCTCTGACAGTTGTGTGTCAGAATTACAAAATATTGACATCCTGTAGCAAATGATTCAATGTGGTCAGTGGTGTCATTAAAAATGTATATAAAATTCTCACTATTCAGACTCCGTGGCAAAATAAGTGTTAGACACAGATGTCAGGAAACAAATATTCCTCTTTTTTTTCCTTGTTAAAAAGGTGCTGAGGTGTTGTTAAACAATAAATTGTACACGGTGGGGCGTAGCCCATTGGTAAAGCACCGCCGGTCTAGGATTGATCCCCATCAGTGGCCCATTGAGCTATTTCTCTGGTATATCAAACGCTATCAAAATATGCTATACTCTTTATGGGATGTAGCAGGTTTACTCTCTTGAGAGACTGTCCGCTTTACCAAATGTTTGATATCCAATACAGGGTTAGATCTTAATGGTAGTCCGGTAGTCCGAGACTACCTGAAAAATAACAGGACTACCTGAAGCTGCAAACACAGTCCATCTGAGTCCCCGGAATTTTAAATTTTAGTTAGCACACATGTAATGTTTTGTGGATGATTTACCCAGTACTAAATTATCAAAATAACAAACCGTAGCGTTATTTTAACTTCCAATTATTACAAAATATGGACCACCTGAAACTTAGAGGGACTATCTGAAATGAAAGCCAGGTAGTCCTGTTAACACCCTGAAAATATGGTGAAGATCTAACCCTGCAATACATTATTAATAAATCAGTGTGCTCTAGTGGTGTCTTTAAACAAAAACGGGTTGTGTTTTTATTAATAAATAATGTGTATTTTAACAGAAAGCTGTGTTACAGCCTGGAAAAAGCATTCAGCTGAAACCCAGCTCACCTCAGGTGAAGTCCAGAGATGGAAGAGAGAAGTCAGGCCAGGTTAAATTGGGACCATTTCACGGGAAGTGCAAAGATGGAGAAGAAAACGTGGCTGTACGAATGCCGACAGTTACCTCTAGTCCTCAAAGGGTATTAGTTGTTACTTCGAAAATAGTAGGAATCCCCTCTCTCCAATGATGTAAAAATTGTTAGTCTAATTTTGGAAATGATTCTTATTCATCTAAATAAACAAAAACCCTTCTATTCTAGTATTATAATGATAAGTATAGCGCTCACTCGATGTGCGGTCGGTTTGGCATCGATCCCTGTCGGTGGGCCCATTGGACTATTTCTCGCTCCAGTCAGTGCACCACAACTGGTACATCAAAGGCTGTGGTATGTGCTATCCTGTCTATGGGATGGTGCATATAAAAGATCCCTTGCTGCTAATCAAAATGAGTAGCCCATGAAACGGCGACAACAGATTTTCTCCCTCAATATCTGTGTGACACCCAATAGCAGATGTATTTTTCATGCTGGGGTGTTGTTAAACATTCATTCATTCATTCCCTCAATATATGTGTGGTCCTTAACCATATGTCCGACGCTATATGACCGTAAATAAAATGTCTTGAGCGCATCGTTAACTAAACCATTTCCTTCCTTGATAAATATAGGATGATATGATAGGATGATTTTGTAAACTTGACTGATTTTGCAATTGTTAAAGGCAATGCCTAAATATACTTATATGGTTACCATGACCAAAACAGGTTGCATATGACTCAATGGGACGATTTTAGCTATATGATTAACTGTATATACTTCTGGCCAGTCTTTTGCACTAGGAGAACGTAACATAGGTCAGCGGTCAGGTTACATATTTTTAAATACAGTAAACGATCTGATTTTTTTTCTTAGTTTGTTTTACCATTACTTGTTGCAAATGTTTCAGCTTACTCAGAAGATAGAGAAGACAACAAAACAAAAGGGAAGTAAGAAAAGTGAAAACCAGGAATCCCTGAAGGAAACAAAAAACAAAGGAAGTAAAGGAAATGATGGTAGTGGAGACAAGTCAGGCGGGGGAAAGATGAACGGAGAGAAGCCAAAAACGGAGACCACAAATACAAACTTAACTGGTGGTAATTTCGTGTCGAAGGAAAGTGAAATAGATTAAAACAAAAAATTTCATTAACCATATTGAATACCAGAATGCTTGTAAAAAAGTCATTTTTGATTCGAACAAATTCAGTATTTTGTTTTGTGAGACAACTGTATTATATATTGTTTAAAAGGATGAGAATGAATGAAAGTGTTAAATGCAATTAGATTATTTTTTAGGTAAACAAATTTAAAATATTTTGTAACATCTTGGGTATACTGTTTAAAAGAGTGGAAATGGATGAAATGAAAATGTAAAATGCTTGTGTTTTTTTGAGGTAAACAAATTCAAAATGTTTTGTAACATCTCTGGTATGCTGGTTTAAAGGAAGTTATATAATGAAGTGATGTAATTTGAAAAATATGCTAAATATCTTCGTCTTTTTGAATGCTGAATGAGAATGCTAGTTGGTGGATGAGACATATTAATAGTGATTGCATTTAATGTTGATAACTTTGTTCATTGGCATAAATGTCTTTTTGAATGTATTTTAGGTTGAGATTTTCTGTGATCTCTCGACAGCAGTTATATTAAAAGTAAATGTTATTTTTCCATTTTGTTCCATTAACAATTAAACACAACTCTATTAAACCAACTGTTTAATGACTGATGTATGATTTGTTTCTACCTTAAATTAGTGGTGAAAACTTCAGTGCAAATATTTTTGTTCAGTCTACTGTAAATGTGTTTGGGGACATGGTATTAAAGTGAATTATGAACCATCTATGATTGTGTTGATTATTTATTGGTGATTTGAAGAGAGCTAACATTCAGGTTGTATATTCCTTAAAGGAGGGCACAATCAAGGCATTTGGCCTGGTATGCATATTCAACGATATGTATTGCACATTATTGCTTAATATCAACAAGTATAAGCGTATAGTTAATTAATAAAACGGTTAAATGTGACGGCTATTATATATAACGGGCACAGCCATTTTGTACCATCCCAGTGAATACGCCCTCTGGCGAGCTGGTGGTTACATAATGCCTAACGTGTCACGTTGGGAATTGGTCTTGGAACTGAAGAAACAAAACATACCTGATTTTTGGGGATGCATCCCATTATTCTGTAATAAGTCGTCCCAGTAAGCTAGTAACAATTATGTATTATAA
>JAECMU010140551.1:0-11241 GCA_016106625.1 Dracogyra subfuscus
ATAGGATAATGCTGATATCCTACATCATTAACCACTTTGACCTACATAGGATAAAGCTGGTATTCTACATCATTAACCACTTTGACCTACATAGGATAATGCTGGTATCCTACTTCATTAACCACTTTGACCTACATAGGATAATGCTGGTATCCTACTTCATTAACCACTTTGACCTACATAGGATAATGCTGGTATCCTACTTCATTAACCACTTAGACCTACATAGGATAATGCTGATATCCTACTTCATTAACCACTTTGACCTACATAGGATAACGCTGATATCCTACGTCATTAACCACTTTGACCTACATAGGATAAAGCTGGTATTCTACATCATTAACCACTTTGACCTACATAGGATAAAGCTGATATCCTACGTCATTAACCACTTTGACCTACATAGGATAATGCTGATATCCTACATCATTAACCACTTTGACCTACATAGGATAATGCTGGTATCCTACTTCATTAACCATTCTTTTTTATGTTTCTGTTGATACACTGAACTTTTTCGACAAGTTTTTTGTTTTATGACAACACTAGAGCTACTGGATGTCAAACATTTGGTAGTTCTGACATGTAGTCACCAGAGAAAACCTGTTACATTCTTCATATACAGCAAAGGATATGCACTTTCCCACAGACAGGAAAGTGCAATCAATGGCGTTTGGCCAGTTGTGGAGCACTGGTTGGAACGAGAAAAAAACCTAGCCATTGAATGGATTCACCAAGGTGGTTCAATCCTGTGACACAAGCACCTCAAGTAAGCACCCATCTGACTGAGCTAAATCGCATCTCTATTTCTACAAAGATCATCTACCCTCAGTTGACATCAAACTTTCAATCACATGAATTCATACAACTTTACATAATATGAATTCACTAGAACCTAAAGGGTTTTTTTCATGGTTTTGTTAAGTGAATTCAGAATTTGTTAAATATAATACAGTAAAACCGGACCCTCAGTAAACCGGAATTCCCCCCAAAATTAATGTTTTACATGGTCCATTGATTTGCATATCTTTTAACACTAAAATTTACCCCTCTAAACCGGAAACCCCTCTAAACCACACCGAATGAAATTCTCCGGTCCCATTGTGTTCTTTTAGTGCTAATTTTACCTCAGAAAACCGGATGGTCACACTGACATCAATCGTTACTGCCTTACTTCTATTTTGAATACCCACTCAGCCGAGGACGTGATTGCATATGCAGAGCTTATTACATGTGCACATGCTCGATTCTCGATCTCCGAGACTGATATTATTTATTTTAAAACGTATGTTTGCCACTCCCACTTCTGTCATTCATGTCGGTCCAAAGCATGCGTCCGTTTTCATTATTGGGGGTGAGAGGAATGTGCCTTTTGGCGGTGCATCTGCATGTGTTTATTTGTCTACATCAACAAATTGAATACTCATACTTTATATACATATAACTTATATTAATTTTTATTGTTATTCCACTGAGCTAAATGTACACAATTAGATTTGGGGTTTTTGGCTGATGTGATCAAACGAACAAACGTTTTTTTCTTTTCTTCATGTTTAGATGTTTTTCCGTCCGTGATTACCATATCAGTAGAGAGCACCAACCAACAAACGGTTTACCACAATACTGAAACCTCTGTAAACCGGATACCTCTTAAAACCGGACTTTTTTCTTGGTCCCACAGCTGTCCGATTTTGAGGGGTTTCACTGTTTAACTATTATCTTGACATGAACATTATATTTTTAAATACATGTATACTTAAATGTTGCCTGAACACTGGATGCTTGCTGGGATTTTTGGTGGGTTTAAAAAAAAAAAAAAAAATCTGTCGAAAAGCACGAAAAATACATCGGCTGTTGGGTGTCAAACTACGGTATGTTAATGCAAATAAAGTGATGATCAACATCAATATAAAAATTCAAGGTTGTAACAAAAACAGTGTAAAGAACTGTGCAAAAATACAAATACAAATATCACATAATTTTACGGATACTTAATTTTACTCAAAATTTCAATTTGTGCTGTATTGGCCATTCTTAAAGAGAATGTTACACGCCTGCACCACGGTATGGTTACAACATGTGCAGGGTATCAGAAAATGAAGACTGACTGTAGCTAGCTTTTATCAGCAGTTTAAGTTAATGTCTCTCCTTACTCCAAATTAACTTAACAGACTGAGTCAGTAGGTTTTAGACTCAATATTTCTGTAAAATTCTCCCATTTTTAAAGGAGGGCCACAATCAGGACATTTTACCTGGTATGCATATTCAATGATATATATAAGTGCTTAATATTAACAATTATAAGTGTATAGTTAATTAATAAAACGGTTAAATGTGACGGCTATTATATATAACGGGCGCATCCATTTTGTACCATCCCAATGAATACGCCCTCAGAGCTGGTGGTTATGAAATACCTAACGTGTCACATCAGGAATTAGTCTTGGAACTGAAGAAAGAAAACATACCTGGTTTTTGCGGATACATCCCAATATCCTGTAATAATAGTCATCCCAGTAAGCTAGCAACAGTTATATATTATATTTAATACAAAATAAACCACCATTGTCCAAGTGTTGAAATAACTGTATTATGGTTTAAATTAATGATGGACAAGTGTATATTTAGACGGTGCCCAGACACTGTGTCTAGACACACTAAAATATGTGCATCTTTTATTAAGATCACAGGGTATTGTGTGATAACCACAAATTATAATGGACTTTACCAACCGTCTCCCTTTATTACTGTAACTAATTCTGTAAAACTCTTGATTAAGTAGACTTTCCGATTTAAAATCACAAAACTGACCAATTACGTAGTCCCAAAGAAAAGAAAATTATCACTTGGTTATCATGAGTGGTAGTTTTTGCTCGAACTTATCCTACCAATAGGCCAATAATATGCATTTTTTCTTCGGATTTTTAAAGTTTTACAATAAATTATATTTCTTTATTACAAATGTTTACAATTCTTAGGTGAACAGCTGCTGTAATTATTTTATGTTAAAAAATGTATTATCAATATGAGATTTACTATAAAAAATTTCCCCCCAAAAATGTCTTAATTTCTGTTAGATGTACATGTTAATTTCCTTGAGAAATTTGTCACTTTTATGTGATATAAAGTGTTGTGTTCTCTGTCGAAATCCTTTAATTGCATTTAATATTAAATTAATGTTGTTTTGGTTTTTTCTTTCTTCATATTCCTTTTATTTTAACTTGATTTCCATGCATTAATTTATCCAGTTAAGGTTCAAACATTCTGCCATGGCACACACCTCAGCTATCTGAGCTGTCTGTCCAGGACCGTGGGTTAAAGGCATACAGTTACAGATTTAAGGACCTTATTCCTCTAAACATTTATAACAAATGATAATTACATTAATTTTTGGGAACCAAATCTAGCTATCGCATCACCATAACTGAACCATGATGGAGTGAAATCCATGTCAACCCTCTTGGCAATAATAGTTTTTGAATTATGGACCATTGCCATAATTCAATAATTTTAAAAAATAGCATTAGTAAGTGGAGTATAGTGGTTACATAGATGGTTGAATAAAGTCAATTTGTGGACAACTCAAATTTATATTTGTTTAAGTAATAGGGGGCCTACTTTGTTAGGCCACTTAAGTCAGTGGTCTGTGACAGTACGCCTTTAAGGGATATTCATAGAGTAATTTGTATAGTGGTTCACTCTGGGTGTGAGCTTGTTCTACTACTGGGGTTTGAACCCAGTTCCTACCAGTCTTGAGTCTGATGGTTTTACCACTACTCCACTGAGGCTGGTTATTATTAAATAAATAATAAAATGAAACTGTTTAGCAAACAAGCTGTAAAGCCTATATATACAATGTCCTGGTTAATAATATTTTGTGGACTTGTTGTAACTAGTTACTACAATGTATTAATATGCAGTAGGACTGTGGCCTGTCTTTCTATAGGCTGTGTATGTATCATGTTTAAAATAAACATTGTTTATACCACTAACCCAGAACACACACCACAGCATAAAATCTTTTCTCAAAACACAGGTATAAAAATATCCATTCAGTGACTCTCAATACATTCACAAGCCTTGTGTCCACAGGTACGTGACTGATTTATAAACCAATCGCAAGTCTAGTCACCCCTAACTTGTTGCGCTATCAATGGGTATCGTTAGTTACTACCGGCAACAAGGTAAACAAATTAAGAGGTGCTATGGCAGGGTTTCATCAAAATAGGTGCCAGGGGATATAGATTAATCTTGCCACCCCCCTTTAAAAAAAAAATCAATGGCTGACTAATCTACTGGTGTAATTACATTGTGTGACATTGGATGATGTTTTCCTGAAGATATTGTTGTGTGGTTTGGCTGTTTGGAACTGCACAAAAGGGGCAAATAAAAGTTTATGTGTAATTGGTTAAGAAAGAAAAAGAGACCAGTGAAAACAGTAGATTGACGTGTTAACAAAATCAACATGGCTACCATGTATTATCGCCCGTACACGGCTGAGGTAAGTGTCAAATTGGAGGTGGAGTTGAGAACATGTTACTAGTTCTTGTTTATGTATATATACATCATGTAATTATATAATACTATTTTATTTTATTCAGCAGTAGTAGAAGCAAGTTATGACCAAACAGTAAACAATAAACAATAAAATAAATCCAATACATTTTAATTCTGTGATTGGTATATATCAAAGGCTGTGGAATATATTATGCTATCCTGTCTTTGGAATTGTGCATATTAAAAAACTTAATTAGTATTAATTAGTAATAACTGACACATGATTGTATATGCTGTCCTGTCTTAGCCATTGTGAATAATGCATCAAAGATCATTCACTTGTTGTTAATTGGCAACAAGAAACATTTACATGTACATGATGGTACATACTGAAGTATGGGACAGTGCACATTAAAGGTCACCTGTTGTTAACTGTTAACAACCAGCCTCTGTGGCTTAGTGGCTGGTAGGTACTAGGTTCACATCCCAATACTGGCTAACACCTAGAATGAGTTTTAATGGCTTTTGGATAGGAGTACAAGTAAGGTCACTACACCAGTCCAGGGCTCTGGATGGTCATGCTCGAAACCTTAGTGGTATAGGAGAATGTTAAAGAGTTACACACACAAACACACCTGTCCTGGACAGAATGTCTAGATAGCAAATGTGGGTGGGATTTAGCTCAGTCGGTTGAGTGCTCGCTTGAGGTGCATGCGTCACAGGATCAAACCACCTTAGAGGATCCATTCAACAGACTGGTGTTTTTTTCTTATTCCAACCAGTACACCACAATTGGTCAAAAGCCATCGTATGTGCTTTCCTGTCTATGGGAAAGTGCATATAAAAGATCCCTTGCTGCGTTAGGAAAAATGTAATAGGTTTCCTCTGATGACTACATGACAGAACTACCAAATGTTTGACATCCAATAGTTGATGATTAATTAATCAATGTGCTCCAGTGGTATTGTTAAACAAAAACAAAAGTTTACATAGCTGAGACATGTGTTAAAGACCGCAAGCTTGAACCTTAACTGGATATAAGCATAACAATCAAGTTACATGTAAGATAAAGATTACTGGCAGCGGTAATACATGTGTATCTTGACCAACATTATGGCATGTTTGCTGTCTTAATAAGCTATTAATCTCCATGTTGCTACTAGTAAGTTGCATGTCCAAGACAACATGCTTGATCGTTACTTGAATATAAAGCATAACAGTCAGTTACTTTGTCATTTGTTTATATTTATTAATTTATTATAACATTATTTATGAATAAATATATATTCATAGTTAAAATTATTTGTTTTAATGTTACTAGTTCTGTAGGACAGCTGTGGTGTGGGTTGATAATTTTATTATTACATTTTTGGATATTTTATAATTTGTATTAAAAATAAAAAGAAAGAAAGAAATATATAATCATTATAAATAAAAACAAAAATGGAGTTGATTTAAGTTTTGCAAGTCAGACATGTTTAGTGAGCTCTGTGGTCTAGTGGATAAGCTGCTGGACAATCAAGCTGATGACAGGGGTTCAAATCCCATCAAAGCTGGCTCACACTTACATCATATTTCTCATGTAGGACCTTCTACCTATCATTCTCATATTCTTAATATGAAAAAACTTTCTAATTTCTCCCACATTTCAATCTGTTTCGACCCTGTCTGTCAATTTTCTCTGACTGTCTTCTGAGCTGCCCACACTATTGTCTACCTGTCTCAACTTCCTCCATGTGCAGTCGCTGTGTACTTCCCTCCCTACACTTACCTGTCTTCCTCGTACTCTGCCACTAATAAAACTGGTCTAACCCACGGCACTAACGACCGCCGGTAGTAGGGGTGCATAGTAGGTGGTTACAAGTGCCTCTTAACCATGCCAGAAGTAACTACTGAATCCTCTCCGAAGTGGTCAGACTAAGCCCACAGCTAAAAGTTGATGAGACATGGCAGATGTGTGGCACAGATAGTAACAAGAGACAAGCACCTTCTGTGGTTGAAGAGACAAGGACTGGGTTGTAGAGGTTTAAAGATAGGAGGAACTGCCAGATTGAGGAGAAATAAGATGGAAGTCAAAGGAGAGAAAGGAAAAGAGGCAGTGGGATAATAAAAAATTAAACAATTAAAAAATGCAAGTCATGTTTCATCAAAGGATGTTTTAAAATCAAATCCAGTGTCTATAAAAATGAGCAATTATTGCAATGCAGTATTAACTTGTAGCGATGACATGAAATAACAGTCCAGATGTCTAATTGCTGTGATTATATCCCGGTATGTTATACCAGCAAAAATCACTGATGTCATGCCATAGGGTTTTACGTGCACATTCAAAATAAGCTGCTGTAGCGCACGCCTGTCCTGGGCGCAAGGGCCATCCTTGGCCAGCTTGTCTGCCCAGGACAGGAAAGGTGGGAGTAGGAGAGGAGGGACCACCTGCACTGGCAGGTGCAAGGGAGCACCAGCAGCCCAACAAAGGTGGTAGCAGGCGGGGGTGGGTGGTGGTGGTGCTATGGAATTTTTAATGGAGCAATTAATATGCCAAAGAGAAAAAGGTGTGCAATTTTGATGAGGAATTTTAGCACAATTTTGAACGGTCGGTCAAAAAGAAAGTTTGCAGAACTAGTATAGGTTAAGCAATATTTAATACTGATATCCAGTGGCTACAACTTGTAGCGATGACATGAAATAAAAAGCAAAACAGGCCAGATGTCTAATTGCTGTGATTGTATCCCGGTATGTTATACCAGCAAAAAATCACTACAGGTTAAGCAATATTTATTACCGATACTCAAAATAAGCAATTTTGGGATTAGCCAACATGCAAAACTTCATATTAAGATCTCACCCTAAAATTACATCCACTTAGGATGTGAATAATAATTTTTAAAATACTTTAAATTAAAGCATTAAATAGCAAGAAAGAAAGAAAGAAATGTTTTATTTAACAATGCACTCAACACATTTTATTTACAGTTATATGGTGTCAGATTTTGGGAGGAAACCCGCTGTCGCCAATTCATGGGTTACTCTTATGTCAATTAAAAGCAAGGGATCTTTATTTGCACTTCCCACAGGCAGGATACCACAAACCATGGCCTTTGTTGAACCAGTTATCAGTTGTGGTTTACACCTACCCATTAAGCTTTGTGGAGCACTCACTCAGGGTTTGGAGTCAGTATCTGGATTAAAAATCCCATGCCTCGACTGGGATCCAAACCCAGTACCTACCAGCCTGTAGACTGATGGCCTAACCACTACGCCACTGAGGCCGGTGCATTAAATAGCAATGCACATTATCGTAAAATGTTAAATTGTTCATTTTTTTTTTTTTTTCATGGCAAGATCTGTGTCACCTATGTTTTTTGTTATTTTTGGTTTTGGTTTTTAAATAATTATTTGTTTGTACCAGCACAGTCTAACCATGTCAAGGTTCACAGTTCCCGTGCTAAGACACCAAAAACTAGTAACCATCATTGAAAAGGTGCTGAGGTGCCATTAACCCTAACATTCCTTTCCTTTCTTTAGCTCTGCTATTCCTCTAAGTTGAATCATGCTCCGTGCTGCTAGCAATCACATGTTACGAAGAACACCTGAATATTTTATAGACCTATGATGTGTGATGGGGAGATTTCTCCGTTGATTAATTTATTGATTTACTGCCTCATGAGATTTTGCTTCTTAGGTGTCTTGAGAGACCATTCATCTCGAGTAGTTTCCGGGAACAGGTTCCTGAAAATGGTGTTATTTCTCTGAACCTACTTGATTATTGTCAAGAATATTGGAAATCACTTGATGACCGTATCAGTTATCGAGAGTTACGTTCATTACAGCTTTGTTCACGGAAAGACTTCTCTTGTATTATTGGGTCATGAATAATAAACGAAATATCAGTGATTGATGTGCTTAAGTTAAGAACTAATCTTTGCAAAGCTAATTTGAAAATTGTATTATTATTTTTTTTAATTTTTTTTAAATTGACATCTAATACTGGTAGTTAAAAGTTCTGTTTGTAGGGGTTTTGTAGCTTTTTAATCATCAACTTTTTTTTTTTTAATCAATAATATTATATAATACAGTATATGGTCTTATTTAGCCAAATAACAAATACTGTGGAACCTCTCAAAACCGGACTCTCTGTATACTGGATTTCCCTCAAAATCGGACATTATTTTGCATCCCCTTTTTAAATATCTGTACAGAAGAAAGCCTCTCTAAACCAGATACCTCTCAAAACTGGATTTATTACTTGGTACCCAGTGTGTCTGGTATAGAGAAGTTTCACTGTAGTTAATGATTTTTGGTCAACGTTCATCATAAAGTGCAAAAACAAATACTATCAGGGTTGAAAATTAACATGAAACCGAAGATGCCAGCAGGGGCAGTTGAAGAAAAATCTTACTGGCCCTTCTCAAATTCAACTAGCCCTCCATTTATCACACTGGAATTTAACTGCACAGGTAAAATTAAAACTGTAGTGTTTTTTTTGTTGAATAGTAACTGTTTATGTTTTAAAAAATCCAATGAATTAATGTTTAACATCATAATGAATAAAGTAAAAATTGATATAAAAACATGTTTTAAACCCATACCAACTCAAAAACAACAACACAAAATAATAAAAAAGAAATCCAGTATATATAAACATGTTTCTTTACAAAGTACCATTAAAATAAACATATTAAATCTCATTTTCAATACAGGGTAAAGATAATGCAGTAGACACAGACTACATGTAGAACTGCGCTTGCTTTAGTAAACTGGTTGGGAGTGGCAGTCCTCTTTGTGGCGATGCAAGAAAGATTTAATAAACTTCGTGGTGATGCAAGAGGGGTGAAATTCCCAACAAATGATTTCCTCGGGAGTGGCTGTTCTAGATAAAGATCCATGGAATCATCCAGTTTTGCCAAATGCACATTCAGGTCTGCTTTGTGCAGAGATACAAATGTATGGCCCTGATCATGTATATTGGTTTTGTCATTCAGATTACCTTGGATGTTCCATCATTTGCCTTAAAACTTGTATCACACTCACGACAAAAGAGTTAAACTATGCAATTTGATGGTGATTTGTAAATTTTGTTTTAATTTACACTGCACTTTTACCCCCAATAAAATGCTATTTTGAGACAGTATGGCTTTAAAACTTAATAAATTAATATGTTTTTATATGAATTTTATTTTTATTCATTATGTTGGTGCTGTCATCATGTAGTGTTTTTTAACTAGTACCATACTCGCCAGATACTAAAATCGATGGTGGTCCAACGGACTACCTTTGTAAAATTCTTAGTCGCCCATAGCCAATAAAGGTCACCATGGGCGACCGGGCGACTGCTAATTTTCAACCCTGTACTACTAAACTATATAAATTTGCTACATGTATACGTGGAAACAATCCGTTTGTAATATACATGTATATATATTTTTGTAATTAAATGCATGTTCACTTTATTTCATGATTTGTTTTCATACTTATATTTAATTACGGTTCAAGCATGCCTTTCTTGGCACACACTTAGCTACATGTATTTTGAAGTTCCCTATTAATTTTTGCACTAGCTATTTGCAGCCCTCGAAATTCATGGCGGCAGTCGGCAATGCCATTGCAAAAGCTATCGCAAACTTGATTTGTGACACCATTTCATTGCCGTCGCAAATTTGTGAGTGGTGAAAAGTCTGTAGGCATTTCTCTCTAAACTCTGTTTAATTACAGATCCCAGAAAAAAGCATAAATTTATCATGTGTCACTCAGTTTCCTCAATATATATTGGTTTATTTCAATATAGAAGCTTACAAAAGTAAAGTTGAGATGTTATATTTTAGCATATTATTACAGCAGTGCATCATATGTGAAGAATTTTGACAGTATTAATCTTTTCTTTAAAATTGCTGCCATGGTGCCATTGCAAAATTAATTTGTGACGACACATAACTGCTGTAGCAAACTTGTCTGAATTTCAAGGGTTGTATTTGGAATGGATTTATTGTTTTTACATTTTAATCGTTTATATTCCTTTACTTTATATTTCATTGTTTAAATTTAAAAATTCAAGTGTTCTGTTTTTTCAAGACTACCAAGAAGTTTGAGTAACAGTTCTAACATAACATCAATTCTTTATTAATAATTAAAAATATAATCAGGTCAGGTCATAGGTTTAACGTGCACATTCAGAGAACGCTGTTGTAGCGCACGCCTGTCATGGGTGCAAGTGCTTGCGAAGCAAGCTCTTCTGTCTAAGACAGAAAGTTGGGTGGTGGGGGGGAGAGGGGACCACCTGCACTGGCAGGTGCAAGGGAGCACCAGCAGTCCGACCGATATCGGTAGCAGGTGGGAGTGGGTGGTGGTGCTATGGAATTTTGAATGGAGCATTAATAAGCCAAAGAGTAAAAGGTGCACAGTTTGATTTGAGGAAATTTTGGCGCGAATTTTAAACGGTCAATCTAATACTTTTTCTTTTTTGTTTAACGTGCACATTCAGAGCAAGCTGTTATAGCACACGCCTGTCTTGGGCACACACCTCAGCTATCTGAGCTGTCTGTCCAGGACAGAATAGAAATTAGTGGTTAGTTGTTATTGTTAGTGAAAGAGAAAAGAGGGTGTAGCGGCCATACACCTACCCAATGAGTCCTTAAAAACTTGCTCTGGGTGGGAGCCGGTACCGGGCTGTGAACCCAGTACATTTAAGCCATCGGACATAAGGCTAGTAGGTACCGGGTTCGCATCCCGGCACCGGCTCCCAAC
>JAECMU010140566.1:0-12026 GCA_016106625.1 Dracogyra subfuscus
GATTAGCAGCATGAAATCTTCTAAATGTACCATCCCACAGGCAGGATAGCACATACCATGGCCTTTACAAAGTATCTTTAATTTCTGTTACAGCAACCAATATATTATTAAGGTTAGCATCTCAGGGCTAGTGGAGGGCAAGGGGGACATTTGAACCCTTTTGCGGTTTTTTACTGGTTATTGATATTGCCATTTTAAGTAATGTGACCTCCCTGAAATGACTGCAAAATGGTATTTCAGAACCTCAAGTGTCTTGTGCCTTCGATGCTTGTTCATTCCAAGAATCCATCTGCCCTCCTCCCCCTAAATAAAACCCTAGCTATGGCCCTGCATCTCAAATGCAGGGTTCGAATTTAATGGTTGCCCGATTGCCGCCCCTCACGACTAAAAATGATGACGGGCGACTGAAAACCCACAGTAAGGTTGCTCGCCTGGCAACCGTTTTTTCTTCTTTCGTGTTTTCTCTTATGTTGTTTTTTTGAAATTATTATTCGGGCAAGTGAAAATAGAGCCAGTGCTGTCACCACTAGCCCGGATGACAACTCAAACAAAATGTTAAGCGCAGACACTGCAACTGTAACTTACGATCAGTAATAATAACATCAAACATAGACTGGTGTCTCCACATGTGGTGCCTCGATGCATCGGCCACCAGTGCATCAATGTACTGACTCTCGAACCCGTACTGTTTCAAGTTCGACCGTATGCTCTCGTCTGCTGCACGCTTTTTTTGTTTGTGGCGACTCGGTTTGGCTGAAACGTAGAGTGAGAGATCAACAATTAAAAAACATATGGCTAAGACCAGACATCTTAGTCTAAGTTGAAAACCTTAAATTTTAAATAAACCGATACTGTACAAAATCTAGTTTATTTTTGACAAATATAAATAATGTCTCTTGTATTATCACTAATTAATCCATACCTGTGACATCACACTATTACTTTTCAAAAACTGTTAACAATGCAATATATTTATTTTTTTGTATATTCAGATCACAGGCATGTGACAGTTGAAAATCCGCATGACCCATTTATCGGTTATACAAGTAGTACTAAACCAAATAACTTCTGGGTGGATCAAAGTTGGAAGTTCACCCAACCTTTGATAGAGAAGTGAATACCACAAGTCCTGTGATTGGTTATAAATGTGAGTGTGTTGGTTGTAAAAAGTAATAGTTTCACCTGGGTAAAAAAAAAAAATGCAATTTTATTTCTTCTAGTACCAATGTGTCAAGTAGCCTTGTGCTTGAAACATGTATGGGGTACCTGTAAAAAAAAGTACTCAAATCTTGTGCGGAACTAGGGTAGTCATAGACGCAACCCGTTATCTCAGAACCGAGCAGCTTGACCCCCAATTTTCTCTGGTTCACTTGAAGTGTGAGTGGTGGTAGTATTTATATCCGTGGCGTTTATGTTGATTGATACACTGCAGGTAGGAGTTTCAGCCACATATGTTACTATTGTTGTCTATGGGATTTGATTTGGTGGTATACATCCTACAGAAATAAATCCAGGTAATCAATTTCCTCTCTGTAAAACCCAGCCCTCGAAATTCGCGGCGGCAATCAGCAATGCCGTCGCAAAAGCTATCGCAAACTTGATTTGCAACAGTATTTCATTGCCGTCGCAAATCAGTTTCCTAATTAATATATGTTGGTTTATTCCAAAATAGAAGCTTATGAAAATAAAATTGATATGTTATGTTTTAGCATATTATTACAGCAGTGGATCATATATGAATAATTTTGACAGCATTAAACTTTTCTTTAAATTGCTGACGTAATGCTGTTGCAAAATTGATTTGCGATGGCACGTAACTGCAGTAGCAAACTTGTCCAAATTTCAAGGGCTGAAAACCCGTTATATATCCATTTAAATTGAACTTGAAATTTTGTGTGAACAAAATTAGATTTGTGCGAGCGTGAACGAAACTACCGTTATCGCAATGTCAGAGGCCTTGATCAGGGATTCGAACCCACAACTCACTGAACTTGTAAACTGTAAACAAGAATAATACTTTAGTCCTTGAATCCACATATCTGCATCGTTGCATAAACCAAGGATTGATCGGTGTTAGATTATTTCCTGTTCTAGCCAGTTCTTGTTCTAGTATGTCAAAAGCTATGGTATGTACCATCCTGTCTGTGCGACAGTGTATATAAAATATCCCTTGATTGTTGTTACTAATTTAAATTTTAAAATGTAGCGGGTTTCTTCTCTAAGACTATATGTCAAATTTACAAATAAAATGATTGACATTCAATAGCTGATGATTAATAAATCAATGTGCTTTAGTGATGTCGTTAAACAAAAAAAACTTTAATTTTCATTGAATAAATATATAATTTACAAACAAGTCTTATAAACCTAACAATAGTGTATTCGTATGGTATACCAATAAGACTGTTGAATACTACCTTGGAAATCACAGATTACAATGTAAACCCAGAACAAAACCCTGAGTCTATAGAAAGAAATGATTTATTTAACGACGCACTCAACACATTTTATTTACAGTTATATGGCGTCAGACATGTGATTAAGGACCACACAGATTTTGAGAGGAAACCCGCTGGTGCCACTTCATGGGCTACTCTTTCTGATTAGCAGCAAGAGATCTTTTATATGCAGGCAGGATAGCACAAACCATGGCCTTTGTTGAACCAGTTATGGATCACTGGTCGGTGCAAGTGGTTTATACCTACCCATTGAGCCTTGCGGAGCACTCACTCAGGGTTTAGAGTCGGTATCTGGATGATTAAAAATCCCATGCCTCGACTGGGATCCGAACCCAGTACCTACCAACCTGTAGACCGATGGCCTAACCACGATGCTGATCTATAGATGTCAATTTATCCTATGATGCATTGCACCTCAGGCAAGGACTCTACCAATAAGCTACATCGCACATTTGTTCAGACTACATTTATGGGAATTATTTAATATAAACTCCAGCTAAGTTATCAAAGGAATGTCACATTCTACTGACAAATTATTTACTATGGAAAACGAGCAGTGGCATAGCGAAGGGGGCTATGGGAGCATCAGACTTTTTTTTTTTTTTTTTTTACTGTATTAAATTTTATAAGACATACATACATAGTGTGGGTTGTCTCCCCTCCCCCCTAAAAAATCCTGGCTGTGCTAGTGAAAAAGACCACTTTGTTGAAGCCATCTACATGGTTATGGCAGGAGACTCGATCAAGGTCATTACCTTTTGCATGAAGCAGAGGGTAGTCTATATCAGTGCCCATCACATAAGACCCGAAGTGAGCGCAAGCAACCAACAAACTACCTGAAATATTACACAAAAAATGCATAAATAAACAGAGATTATTTAATAACTTTAAAGTAAAGTAGGGCTAGTGGATTTTTCATCATGGCTAGTAATTGTTTTAAATTACTGATCCCAAGGCTAATGGATTTTATAAAAATTCTAGGAGCCCTGGATTAATACATGATCTTGTGTGTCGTACTGGTTTTACGAAACAAGTGTCAGGACTTTTGTACTGACCGAGAGAGAGTGAGGGTAATATATAAATCCTGACACGAGTTTCGTAAAATCAGTATGAAACACACACGCGAGTGTAACAATTTCTTTATTATCCATATCATTATTGTGGTTTTTTGTTGTTGTTTTTATGCATAACAAGGGCTGTCTCAAATTGTTTCAACCACAACCAGAATGAGACAACAAAATTACGTCATATTTCACATGCATTGTCTGAGCTAGAACTGGGGAAGAAATGTCATGTTATGACGTCACTTCTCAAAATGACATCATATTTCACATGCATTGTCTGAGCTAGGACTAGGGAAGAGAGGTCATGTTATGACGTCACTTCTCAAAATGACGTCGTTACATTTGTTATTACACATTTGTGTGTTATATGATTTTTATTAACTCAGTTATGTTGAACCATGTGGATAATAATTAAATTATTTTTCCATCTATACGATAGGACTGGATACACAGTACTTGGTTGTATATTTTTGCATTCAATCTTAATAAAACCTAAATAAATTAATACTGTCAAAAAGGGTTAAACACCATGACAGTCAAACTTGATTTTAACTGTACAAGATAAAGTTATATGAAACATGTCAGCTCAATATCTTAAGGCACTGCAAAGTCCAAAAAAACTGTGATGGTTACATGGACTACCATAAATACATTCCATATCACTGATAACTACATCCATAACACGTTTGTCTCATGGTTAAAAGAAAATAGTACTTAACAAAATAAAGTCCATTAAAATGTTTAATTTAAAAATTAGTTGTTTGTTTTTCCCCACATGCACTGTGATGAATATCTATATATCAATAAAAACATTTTTATAGTCTATAAAGTTTCATTGATTAAGTTTTACACAAATGGAGCTAAACACAAACCTTCAATGTTGAGCTGAAAAGTTTGTTTTGTTTAACGACACCACTAGAGCACATTGATTTAATGTTGAGCTGAATGCAAAAGTTGGCACTGTTAAAAAACTGATACCTATATCTCACCTTTTTACTTCATAAAGGGGAGAGAAACATATATAATATGAAGATTGATTCAGTGTATGCAGCAAGAAATTCAAATAATATTAGAATAAAATCATTTTGGGCAGACATAGGTATACTGTAAACCGTGAAAACAATGCGTGCGTATAAATTCTGCGTTGTTCGCATCCAACCTTATGTCGCGAAATTAATACCCACGCAATATTTTCCAGTTTGAAGTGTGCTTAAAGTGATGTCTCGATTTTGTAGTAAACCATAAAGGAAAACAGGCACAGCCTACACACGGGCTCACCTTGATGGCGACTAATCGTTAATTGTTTTACGTAACTTCAAATTTCAATCGATGGCGACTAATCGTTTATTGTTTTATCTACCAAGGGTGTTAGCAGTTAACACAAATGAAGCTGTGATTCTAATACAAGTGAGGTGGGTAGGGCCTAATCCCCTCTATAGAGTCTGTACCAGGCACAGTTGTTTGATGTAAAATAACAGAATATTGATTTACAGACAGTAACTTTACAACAATTACAGTGAGCCGTCTTTATCCACTTTTTGTTTTTAGCTGTCAACAGTCGTTCGCTAAATTTACACGTCGTGAACATGCGCTAAGGTATACATTCGCGGGAAAAACACGTCGCAATATTAATACGGTTTACAGTACCAGGAATCAATGTTTTTTAAGGAGATGGATTTTGATTAATAAAATTACTATAAAATAATACAATGTATGTATTGAATTCACTCATACGAATATATTTTGAAGAAATCAGTTTTCCCGTTACCTGTACCAACAAAAGGATCAAAGACCAAAGAATTTTTGTCGACTTTAGCCAAATTCGCCATGATCAATGAAAGACCAGCTTCCATGCTTGTATTTCCTGAAATAATGAAAATAGTAAAATAACTTAAAAAGATTAGCATAAAAACAGACATTTTTTGTTAATATTCATGATGTTGTTTAACAACACCACTAAATCACACTACCGGTAATTGATTCATTAATCATCAGCTATTGGATGTCAAACATTTGGTCATTCTGACATGTAGTCATCAGAGGAAACCTGCTACATTTTTCCTAATAAGCAATGGATCTTTTTATATGCACTTTCCCACAGACTGAAAAGCACATACCAAGAAAGAAAGAAATGTATTTAACGACGCACTCAACACATATGGTTAAGGACCACACAAACTGTCACAGATTTTGAGAGGAAACCAGCTGTCGCCACTTCATGGGCTGCACTTATATTGATCTTTTATTTGTGCTTCCCACAGGCAGGATAGCACAAACCATGGCCGTTGTTGAACCAGTTATGGATCACTGGTCAGTGCAAGTGGTTTACACCTACCCACTGAGCCTTGCGGAGCACTCACTCAGGGTTTGGAGTCGCTCTCTGGATTAAAAATCCCATGCCTTGACTGGGATCTGAACCCAGTACCTACCAGCCTGTAGACCGATGGCCTAACCACAATGCCACCGAGGCCGGTCCAAACCACATACCACTGCCTTTGACTAGTTGTGTTGAAATACAAATTTAAACTGTGATGTCATGTGTTAAAGGGACAGACGCCAGTTTTTAAACACTAAGGTATAATTTTCACCTAGACTCTAGTTTCAACCCGTAACAGTGGACACTAATTTACAAACCTGTAACACATTTGGATACAACAGAGTGAAACAAGTGTTTGTGACGTTGAAATACCTTTAAAAATAGAATAAAACATAATTTCATAACAGTTACTTCTCAGACGCACATTCATTTGTATAAATATGAAAAATTCATTTTGTGGTATTAGAAACACCAGGATAACCAGAAACACTTTGGTTGTATGGAAATGGATAATCTAAACAATAAAATATAAGATACATGTATGTTTGATTTCAGTGATCATAAACAGCTCTAATAGTGAAAAAATATGCCTTAGTGTTTAAAAACTAGGGTATGTCTCTTTAACCTATTTGTCACCTGTATTGGATATCATCACTGTGTAGACAGCCAACCAAGGCTATATACACGACTGCTGTGCACATAGCTATTTCTGTGATAAGTAACAAATATGGCTACCTCCATTATAGTTGTATTGATGAATTCATCTCTGTATGCAATATTTAATACGATGTATCTACAGTAGTCGACTAGCCCGGAACACAAATAGATCCTACTGAAATGCGCCACTGGTTAAGTATAAAGAAGGCCGTTGACAGTACAAATCAAAAGACGTCAGACGATGGAAATGTTTTAAAACAGCCTGACATACCGGCATTACATTTCATGCTATAACTTTACAATTCCTCCTATAACTTACCCATGATATCCATGTCATAAACCCATGTGATCATTTAGTGCATTAACCTGGTTAAAAATGGTATGCAAATTTGCAAGGTCTCTAGGTAATAATGTGTTGCTGCCAATGGGTCATTTGTTTGAAAGCCAACAAGACCTGTATACATGAGTGTAAAGATTTCATAAATAAAATAAAAAAAGCGTCACGTCAAACTAATTTGTGCTAATCGTGATGACATCATATTAAGAACAGAGGTGTCTTTGGTACCGGTACTGTAATTTACTAAATATCAAATAAAAATGTTATTTTAGAAGTGTTATAAGATAAGTAGAATTCGCTACTCGTGTTTTTTAATATGTAAAATATCAACCGTGTCTAGTTAATCGGTACTTTTCTCAGCAGAGCCTTGACAAATACTAATTAACATAGACTTGGTTCAAGACCGTACTCTCCAGAAGGTGGGTTGGGTTATGTACTTGCCCCCCTTTGAATCTCACTGGGGTTTTTTAATCCAGAAAATAACATACACATTTAATTTGTATAGTGTTTCATAGTGTGGTTGATATTTTCCATATTAAAAAATACTTGTGACGAATCCTCTTTATAGATTTTTGGTCATGGTGCAATTTTGAGACTATCCCATTTAAATCAAGTTATGACATGCATCAAGTAAACTCCAACGAGTGCTTCTGTTAAAACATCTCACCAAGAAAATGTCTGTTTTGTAAATGGTAATCGTGAATCTTGTCTCTCTGTCCATCTGTTATCTGTAAAACAATAAAACAATTGATATACGGAGTGACACACATGAACATCTACAATGTAGCATAACATCAAAGACTAATTTAAAAATATGGCTCAAAGTTTCATGTCATTTGATTTGATGTTGAAAAGGTGATGTCAATGATGCTGCATTTTTACAAGATAAAACCTGAGATTTAGTTTTTCAAGGTTATTATCATTTATTTTCAGAAAAGAAAAGAAAAAAGAAGGTGTTTTTTAATATAATAGTTTTTTTGCAAGTGATAGATAAATATTTAATAAAGTTTATAAAAGGAGAGACGGTAAATGAACAATTACATGCACACCGCTATTTAATTACACATGTAGCTGACAGTGATATGAATTAAATTTAAATATCTCTTTCTATTAGTTTGTGAAGACTGCCCCAGAGAACGACTGTAGTCAACCAAGTTTGAAACTAACCAATCAAAACTCTAGATGACAGACATCAAGGAAAGTTGATGGGTGATAAACATATATCAGTATCAGAAAAGCTCTGCTAATAATTGTCATAATCGTGTAAAAAAAACCCCACCCAAACATATCTAATTTTTGATGTTGTAAAATTGCATATCCAAAATAAGCTAATAGTACATAAATAAATAAATGAATGAATGATATTTTTTTTTTTAACGACGCACTCAACACATTATAATTATGGTTATATCGGCGTCGGACATATGGTTATGTCGAGAGAAAAAAACCAGTGGTTAGCTGACGGGGATCAATCCTAGACCAACTGTGCATCAGGCGGGCACTGTACCACTGGGCTATGTTGCCCGCTGGATGAATGAATGAATGAATGAATGAATACATACCCATCTACCAAAATAAATATTGTAGGGATGGTCTGGAGCATTAGTCTTCCCGTAACCATAGTACTCCTGTAGAACGAAGGTGTGTTCCGGGGCCGACAAATTGACCGTTGCATACCGTGTGAGATCATCCAGAGGCAGACTCTACAAGAAATGTTTTAATCTCTTACCACAGAAATTCTAAATAAAGCCACTTTGACATAGTCTTTAAACAAAATTAAACATTATAGAATTTAAAACAAACATTCTCAATACAGATTTAACCCTGTCCAGTGCTCCACAGCTTGTGTAACAAAGGCTGTGGTATGTACTATCCTGTCTGTGGGATACTGCATATAAAAGATCCCTTACTGCTAATCGAAAAGAGTAGTCCAAGACCCTTATCTTTGAAAAACCCCATTAAGCTGGCAAACTGATGGCAAACTGGTGTCGGAACATAATTACAATTACGACAATCACTGATAGAATATACATGTATAAGTACACATACCTCTATCTTTTTAACCTTTTCTTTATTTGAAATCTTTTTGTTGAAACTGCCAACATGAACCTTGTACGTAAACTGTGTAGACAGGAATGGAGACTGAAATAAAGACCAAAAATGAGATACATGTATATATTTAGCATATATATAATATGCATATGCAAACAACAATCTGACAAAACCTATTACTTTAAAGGGACATTCCCGAGTTTATTGCATTGTAAGATGTTTCAGAGTAATAAAATATTTCTACGATTAAACTTTCATATTAAATATATTTTCTTATTTAGAATATCAATGTCTGTATATTCAATATGTTTCTGGTCATCTTTAACATTTGTAAGAAGCCCAAACTGGATTTCGTCTTCAAATAATTTTGTATGTACGATAAAAAATTTTTAAGGAAATAACATGAAAATTAACTTAGTACAAATATTAGGATGATCAGAAAAATGTTTAATATACAGTCACTAATATTCTAAACAAGAAAATATATTTAATATGTAAGTTTAATCGTAGAAATATTATATAAGTCGATAAAATCTTAAAATACTGCAGCAAACTCAGGAATGTCCCTTTAAATAAAGTATTAAATACCGATCAATTTATATTTCCCAGGGTCTCAGGTGTATCTATGTTACGCAAATATAAAAATATAAAAACATTGGTCTCTGGCCAGACCAAATTCCAGAAATAAAGAAATTCTTTATTTAATAACGCACTCAACACATTTTATTAACGATTATATGGCATCAGACATATGGTTAAGGACCACACAGATATTGAGAGAGTCAACATGCTGTCGCCACTTCATGGGCTACTTTTTCCGATTAGCAGCAAGGGATCTTTTATTTGCTCTTCCCAGTCAGGACAGCACAAACCATGGCCTTTGTTGAACCAGTTATGGATCACTGGTCAGTGCAAGTGGTTTACACCTACCCATTGAGCCTTGCGGAGCACTCACTCAAGGTTTTGAGTCGGTATCTGGATTAAAAATCCCATGCCTCGACTGAGATCCGAACCCAGTACCTACCAGCCTGCAGACCAATGGCCTAACCACGATGCCATCAAGGCCGGTTCAAAGTTCCAGATGCAGCTATTTTTTTAACAGCATAGATTTCATGGAAAAGGATGGTATATTTGATACCGAAATAAAGGGCATATTTAAACTGAAATCAGAATGCACGTCCTAGTTCATACACAATGACATTTTGGCTCCAAATGTGGTTTTACGTGTATGTCATAGCAGGAAAAGCCCAGCAAAAATACCACGGGAAATAAAAATAAATCAAAATCAAGACTGTAAGAACTCTAGACTGCTGTGGGTTCTGTGTAAGCTGAAGCCAGATGTTTGGCTTTTTTCCTGAAGGCAACCAAATAAATTCTGTAAGACTCACATAGGAGTGTAGACTTTTAATTTTATTTCCACCGAGTGAGGGTTACATATTTATATCATCAAAGAAGACAAGATGCCTCCTCAAGGCAGAATGTAGCACAGTGGTAAATTGCTTGCCTGATGAGCGGTCGGTCTAGGATTGATCCCTGGTGGTGAGCCCATTGAGCTATTTTTCACTCCAGCCAGTGCACCATGATTGGTAAGCGGGCAGCACAGCCCAGTGGTACAGTGCCCACCTGATGCGCGGTCGGTCTAGGATCGATCCCCGTCAGCTAACCACTGGGGTTTTTTCTCGACATAACCATATGTCCGACGCCGAAATAACCGTAGTTAAAATGTGTTGAGTGCGTCGTAAAAAAACAACTTAAAAAAACACATGACTGGTATAACACAGACTCATCTACAGTATCCTATTTGTGGGATGATGCATATATTAATAATCCATGCCTCCTCATTTGACCTGTAAGAGATTAGTACGGTGGTCTCATAACATAGTTTATTATTTTAACCAATATCTGCATAGGCATGAGTAGATGACTGCAGTGATGGGTGTGGTGTGTGAGGGAGGGAAGGCAGGTATATTTTAATTCACCTTTAAACTGGGGGAGTGCATAACTTTAAAGGGACATACCCTAGTTTTTAAACACTACTCTCTACTGTAGAGCGGACACGACTGCAGGAAGTGTTTTGGTGTTTGATCATCTTCCCCACAATCACAGAGAGCCGAGGGTTGAATACCAATCTTTTTTAGATGTCCTTTTAGTCCACAGTGACCTGTCCTCAGACGAAAGATTGTTGTTTGTTCGTGGCGAGACAGTTGGTGGAGAGGATCTTTATGCGGATTGTATCCGCCAATGGAAGCAAGGAAGGTGGATTTTTGCTTGTTGTGGATCAGAGTTCTTGTTTCTTTATATGATAAATGTGAAAAGGGCTGATCTTTTTTGCTTCCCTCCTTTGCCAGCTGATCAGCAATTTCATTGCCCGCTATGCCTGTAACTTTATCAAAATGTGTTACTAAACTTAATGTTAATTTTCATGAACTGAAACTAGGGTATGTCCCTTTAATGTGGTGGGAGCCAATGTCTACCTTCTGGTGTCAGTGACTTAATGTAGGTGGCATTTTAGCAAATTTGACTGTATTATCAAACACTGCTTTTATTAGTTTTAAGAAAAACAAAGAAGAAGTTAAACAACATCATTTTTTTCATGCCAGCCAGTGAACCCTGACTGGTATAACAAAGAGTGTGGTATATACTATCCTGCTGTGAATGACGTGGCCATTTTAGCAAGTTTGACTGTGTTATCAAATACTGGTTTCATTAGTGTTAAGACTCCCAATGTTTGTTTTAAAGAAACAAATCACCTGCAAAGTTTAACAACATTATTACAAGTCTTCACTCACAATGAATGCTTTAGGAATGTTTTCAATGTTGTGACACAGCTCCGTATAATTCCGTCCCTCGGCCCACAGTTCACAGGCTGATCTGAATAAGTACAAATAAAATCAATTTTAAGAAAAAAAGAAAGAAATGTTTTATTTAACGACACACTCAACACATTTTATTTACGGTTATATGGCGTCAGGACATATGGTTAAGGACCACACAGATTTTGAGAGTAAACCCGCTATCGCCACTTCATGGGCTACTCTTTCCGATTGGCAGCAAGGGATCTTTTATTTGCACTTCCAACAGACAGGATAGCACAAACCATGGCCTTTGTTGAACCAGTTATGGATCACTGGTCGGTGCAA
>JAECMU010140598.1:0-12120 GCA_016106625.1 Dracogyra subfuscus
TTTTTATAAAACAAATTACCACGTAACAGAATTATATAATTAATGGTTATGATTTAGACAATATTGAACAAATTGATTAATTTCAGATATATATGTAAATAAAGTTCTTAAGTTCTTTAAGATATATTTTAAATTAATATATTAATGATATGGATATACATGTATAATTATATATTTTTTTTATTGTAGTAAAGTTCAGAAATAATATTTCTGATAAATAAGTATCTACCTTTAAGTTCAGTTCCTAACATGCATATGATATCAAATGATCAGACTACACATTGAGTCTAAATTATTTCTAGAAAACCACTACACTAACAAGACTAAACCATCATCAGCTAACCTGGGTTAGTGCTATCACTATACTAACAGGACACAATATGTCACACTGGCTGCTGATGTTCACATGTCAGTTACACAAATTTAAAACTATCAACTGGTTATCTTTTGAAAACAGAAAGAAAAAGAGAGTTGCAAAAGTCTGAAAATAACTCATTTTAATAGAAGTTTGAGGTAACTGACAGGGAATTTTTTTTATTTTTTTTAGATTAGTGACATTTCTAGACAACTGAAAATTGCTTAATAACTACTATTTAATATTTTAAACTTGTGTAGCCATCTATGAAACTGGCATAGCTAACCGTAAAGCAATACTCAACAAAATGTTCCCTAACTGAAGAAGGTAAGCAAATATAATGGACATATAAAATCATGTGAACTGATCTCTGGTAAACTAAGATGTTTAAATATTGTCCCCTGTACATGTATGAAAAGGTACAATGAATATACATGTTATAGCTATTTTCTTAGCTATTAGGTGTTTTAAACACAAGTTCAAATAGCCATGCTATATATTACTACCAGTATACATTATTATATAATGTTATGAATATAGTGTGTTACTAGGAAGCAAGGTACTGTATAATGATATGTGGACTCCCTCTAAACAATTTAACAATTTATCTTTTATTTTTTTTAAATGAATGTCACTTGTCAAATTGTAGGTAAAACAATGAAACTAAATATCCAATATACACAATACTGTTTGATAGTTAGCAGCTATCAAACAACCAACCTTTGTCTAAACAATTACAATTTAATAATTTATAGAAATAATTTATTTTAATATTCATTTTCCAACCAGTGGGTTAGCCAATACCACAGCATTGATATATCAGTTGTGGTGCACTGTCAAGACCAGGACAACCTCAATCGCACTTTCCTCTAGAAGGTGTGTGTGAATGTGATTCCATTGAACCACATGCTAGAGTTCTACAACTGAACTACTGCTATATGCTGCTCCCCATGGAACTCCAGAATAAATACATTAATATTTAGATAAAAGTCCAGCATACATGTAATATAATATAATATGTATATGTGAAACATTTCAGGTGGGATGGGTAATATCATTGTGAAATGGATGGAGCAGAGGACGTTATAAGCTGGGTAGGACTGATGGGCTTTTTTTTCTCTTTGTTTTTAGGGGGTGGTGGTGTTATTTTTTAATTTGAAGCTATCTGACTAACTTAAAAAAATAAAAATTAAACTTCTAATCCACAGTTGCTTTGAAGTATTACTAAAAACTAAATCTGTAAGCCATTGGTTTTTATTTCTCATTTACTTTAGAAATTGACCATCCAATTTTGCTACAAATTACATTGTATAAATGGATCTGCTATCCTTAACTGTAATCTGAATTCAGAATGTAACTGACTCAAGATTAACATACAGTTATCTACATGTTGTATGTGGATATAATGGAGGGAAAAACAAATTAAAAAACCCCTATTATACTTCGCAATGGAAAGGATACTAGAACATATACAAGTAATCCACATTGTATTATGTACAATGTAGGTGCATTTTGTTTTATACATGTGGAAATCACGATCTGTACAGCAAAAACAAATTAATGATAATAATTTAAAAAAAAATAATACAATCAATTTTAAAAACTGCTATTATCCAAAAGACTCAGCATATAGACAATGTAATATCTACTAAACCTCTACTGACCACTTTACACTACAAAAGAAGTGACGGCTCAAAGCAACATGAGACAAACAAATACAAATAAACATAATTTAAAGTAACTATGTTAACACAATGTTTCAAGAATAGCTAACACATGTGAATAATGGGTTTTTTCTTAAAAGAAAAAACTCAGCACCTATAGCAGAAAATTAACTTGACTATATAATGCAAGACCAGGGCTGCAGATATATGAAAATAATAGGTATATAGGTATAGTATACATAATTATAGGTTTTATTAATTTTATGCATTTTGTTAAAACATGGCACATAAAAAACTTTTTTTCATTATTTAAATACATTTTTAGAATGTGTAACACATTATGAATTATCAAATACATATCTGTTTTGAACAATAACTGGCATGTACTGTAATTTATCAGTTCATTGCATTAAAGTATTAAGGCATGAGCTAAGAAGGTACTGTAAATTACCAATTTATTGAATCGTAATATTAATGATAAAATATGGCACTTTAATGGTGGGTTGGAAGAAATTAGTCCTGATATTTTTAAATGTAAAATTCAGACTTTTCCCTGTTAAATGCAGTCTTCATCCCCCAAAATGCTGATTTCTGATTACCAGTATAATAATATTGTCAACATCCCTAAATGCGTTACTTGTATGATTGTAACTACGTTCAGTTTCTCTTCTCATGCACAGTTTGTGAAATCAACATTTGATTTGATGTCATCTGCTCGTCATTCATATGTGGGGCTTTTCTCCTCAGTATGGGAACATTTTTATTAACAATAAAGTTCAAAGAAGTAAATATCTAAATACAAACTTTACAAAACCCTAAAATCATTAATTTTACTAAGTCATTTTTGTTTCTTTCTTGAAATTACCAATATCAGGTTCATTTGACTCTTACAAATTGACTTAAAATGGAGGAAGATGAATTAACATTCGGTGTGTGTCTCATGACCTCACACTTGCCAGATCAACAAGAATAGTTTTTTTTAATTTTACAATTTTCATGCCACCTTTTATTAGAATTTGTTTCAGTTATTATATTCCATTTGCAAAAGGCATGCTGCCCCTACTGAAATGAATTACAGACACAGTCCATTCAGAATACTTGTAAACAATTTTGAATGTATAAATTGTTTTATTAAGAATCAGTTCTAAGTTTCTTTATAAACTTGATATTTTACAAATAATTCACTAAAACAAAAAGATAACCAACTCCTCTTGACAAACTGAATTGGATGAATTGCGCGCCTAAACACAATTAGAAACTGCCACATTTTTCTGTCTACTGTTTACTAGAATGGATTCTTTGTATGTCCATGTTGTTGATTTTTTTTCCATCAACTCATTGCAATAAATTTTACTTCATGTACCTTAAATGAAAAATATAACATTTTCTTTACGTAAGTATCATATTTATGTTTTTGTCATTAGCTGAATGCAGTTTGGGATGTCGATGGTAAATGTATTAAATATAAAATTTAAAAAAAGATAAAAACTTTCTCGAACTTTGTAGTTCAAAAATCAACATAATCAGATTTCCCAAGCTATCAAGGGCATGAGCATAATGATGCACTGAAGTACCTGCCAATGAGAGTTTTGTTTTTCTGTTTTGTTTTTTTAACCAGTGCATGTTAACTATAATGTAAATACCACAGACAGTAAATACTTTACTGCACACTTAAATCTTTCCAGGCTTTCCCCATACCACCTCATGAGAACTATGATCTAAATAATAGAGATTATTTATTTTGTCATGCACATACATGATGTATTACAGTACATGCTAGTGTTATAAATTATTATTTATTTTTTTAAACTGCCACCTTGCGACCGAGATGTGTTCCGGTGCATGTTCAAGTAACAAAGTGCATAGAAGAGGCTGTGAAGCAGGCAGACGGTGAACTAAAGAATTATACGACATCCACACACCAAGAACCAAACAAGACCCACTGCTTCCCTGCTCGTACCAACCACAAAGCCAGGTGTGGCACACAAATCACGTACAAATTACTATAATTTAGCTGGCATTTTTTTAAATTAAAAAAAAAAAAACTGCTTGTGATTATAAATTTTCAAATTGCTTATAGAGTTTATGTATCATATTCCTTGTATAAGCTGTTATTTTTCTCTTTTTTTTACATGAAACAATCAGAAATGGTATAGAATATGTTATGCATATTACAGATTTTTATATTTTATTTTTCATACCAGTCATTTAGTGATAATTATTTAACCAATTTGGTTATACAATTAAAACATGTGCCACTGAAATATACTGATATTAAATGAATATTGTGGTAATAACTTTTACAGTCCCCAGTATTTCTGTGGTGTGAAATTCTTCGACTTATTTTACTTCCTTATCACCAACAATAAAAAAATTTAAAACCATAGCTAGCCACTATGAAGCACAGAAGGTAGAATGCTTTCTGATGTATTTACTTGTGCAGTATATTAACAAAAGCAATGTGACTTGTTGATTAAATAAAAGCAAAAAACATTTATTTAAAGCTGCAGTTTCAAGAATAGTTTCTTTTTCTTTATGTGTCACACAACTGTTCGCCCTATGTACATGTACAAAACATGGCAAAAGACCTGTTTGGCACATCAAAGCAATTGACCATATACACGGATAGCAAAAAATCACGTTTACTAAAACAGCAGTTGTGTTTGTAAGATGGAAAGATGAGATTGAAGCTTTAAACTGAAGCTTTGTTTGAGTTTAGCATTAGTAAATGTTGTCATAAGATGGAAATGTGAAAGTGTAGCTTTAATTCAATCAGAGGCACATGTTTAAGACCATTCATTAAAAGACAGGTGGGACATTTGTCCCAGACACCAAGCCCAAAGGCAGCTTTGTCAATGTATTTACTAATTAATTATTTGAGTGCTTATGACCTAATGTGAAAATTATGTCTCGGGGCCATTTTTCGACCTCAAAATGTTCTGTGCTAACAATTTGTTAATGAGATAATACAGGTCAAAATAATGAGGTATAACTGTGTGTGTTTAAATATGTATATTTAATTCATATCATAAGCTTAATCCAATTCTATTTAAATATTTAAAATTAAATTTATTTAAAACGTTTTTAACATCCATCAGGATGAATACTCTTCGGAGCAAATGTGATCCAAATTATATCTATAGTACTTTGAGACACAAAACTAGGCATAAAATCTTAACAAAGAACTTAAAGGGTTTCTGACTTTATCACATACAGAAATAAATTAAAAATAATAATTTAACACTGCGAACTAACCAGCATAAAACACATCTTGGTTTATTAAAATGATACATAGAAAATATTTGAGAATATAATTACCCATTACATGTATATGACAGTAAAAACTTATTAGTATTTAAGAATTTTATTTCAAATTGTCTTGTCTCATTAAAAAAAACAAAACTTTACAAATATTATGAAGACGACTCAGAAACCACATACATTATATTATAACTACAGCAACTTTCACTTGGCTACAGACATAAACACAATATTTAATTAACTAAATAATTAATCAATTATTATTTATTTATTTTTAATTATTAACAATTTGGTACAGGTCATATGGAAAAACGTGACCAGAAATAGACAAAAAGATGACAGTGTGACTGAACAAGCAGGGAAGCAGAAACACCCAACACAACAGAGATAAAGAGAGAGAGATTTTACTCACATGGGCCTAACACATCCATGGCTGATCCCGATCGAGTATAAGAGAGTAAAGGTAAAAACATCACTCATTAGTAATCAAGACAAGACAGAGATCAGGCAACAAGAGATCTAGGACAAACCGGAAACTCTATTTCTTATCACTTAAAGGCATATTGTCACAGACTACTGAACTATTAAATGGCCCAACAAAGTATATTACCAGGAAAATATGTATTTGATTTGTCCTTAAATGTACTTTATTCAGCAATCTACGTAACCATCATAACCCACCTTGAAATGGTATTTTATAAAAATAATTGAATTATGTCAATGGTCCATAATTCAAAAAATGATATTGCCAAGAGGATTCATGTGGATTTCACTCCATCATGGTTCATTTAAGGCAGATTTGGTTTCCAAACATTGATGTAAATTTAATTTATTATCCATTTTTAGGGCAATAAGGTCCTTAAATCTGTGACAGTGTACCTTTAAAGTTTTACCCCTTTATGTCATGAGCCGATAACAGTGTGTCTGAACTGAAGACAGACACGGATAGGAGGATAGGAGAGGATAGGATAATGAAGTATTATTCACTCTGTCCTTTTTCTTCTTCCTTTAATCTTTATTCTTCGTATTAATTCCAAACTGAAAATATTAAAGCCTTACTACCCTACCAACTACATTCTTAAAAACATTATACTGAGAACTCCGAGGATGTGCCCAGGAAAGATATGCTTCCACCTTCAGTAGATGTAAGCACATGGTGATCAATGGTTGATTGACTGATTGGACTGATAGGATAAGTATTTGGTGTGCAAATCAGGAGCAAGCTGCTGAGAGGCACACCTGATACAGTCCTGGGTTGTTTGTTTTTAAAGAGGGTGTGTGTGTATTTTTGTGTTAGTGTAAGCACACTTTTAGTATATATCATTTTTGTCCTTCATCCACAATGAGACACAATACAACGCATATCAAGTTAAAGTGTGTTTAGTTTAACACCACAACTAGTGCACTTTGGTTGATTAATCATCAGTTATTGCATGTGAAACATTTGGTCATTTCGACATGTAGTCTTCAGATGAAGATCCTAGGGATCTTTTATTGGTCTTTTTCCACAGATGGGATAGCACATACCATGACATTTGATATACCAGTCATGGGGCACTGGTTAGAATAGAAAAAAACCAATGTGTCAGCCGAGGAGGTTTGATCCCACAACCTAAGCACTTCAGGCAACCAACAACTCAGGTAAGTGCCTTCGAATAGGCTATGATTCACTCCTGCCAAGAATGGAATGTTATTTCCCTCTTTTAACAACATACACATCTATGTTCCTTTAAAAACTACTGTCTTTATGTTGTTCCATATGTGCAAGTTCCTAATGATCCTAATGATGCTTAGCTGTTTTGTTAATAGTCAATGGAAATAATAAGAAAGAAAATTGGAGACTATTTCACAGTGACAATTACACACATGGCAGTTGAGACTAGCAGTTGTTTAGGAACAACTTGTATAAATGTAACAAGAACTGGAACTGATGTAGGCAAAGTTCTTAATTCTTACCGACAATTTGGACAGACGGATGGACAATCACCTTGTTCATAAAACTTTAATTCTTGTTTCAAGGCTTTAATAGAGTCTTGACCAAACAGACAGTATATACAGTGAAACCCCTCTAAACCAAACCCTCGGTAAGCCAGAATTCCCTCAAAATCATTGTCGCTTTATGAATATCAGTACAGAAAAGAATCTGTCTAAACCAGACACCCTTTAAGAACCGATTTGTTTACTTTGTCCACTGGGTGATGGGTTTAGAGGGGTTTCACTGTAGTTGAAAGTCTGGAAACGTATTTAAACTCTTGAGTCTGGATTTTACAGTTTTATGTATAAGGGCCTGGGGCCTACTTCACAAAGCTCTCTCGGGCTCTTTTAAGCAACTCTTAGTATGGACTGTACAGTTTTATATACAAGGACCAGGGGCCTACTTCACAAAGCTCTCTCAGGCTCTCTTAAGCAACTCTTAGTATGGACTTTACAGTTTTATATACAAGGGCCAGGGGCCTACTTCACAAAGCTCTGTCAGGCTCTCTTAAGCAACATCAAATAGTCCTTGCAAGTATTTTTGCATCGCACTGTGAGATCGCAAAGTTGTGAGACGTTAGTGAATTAGTCCCCTGGGTTGACTTATGCCATAATGGAGAACAATCAGGATAGATGGGTACTCTGTAAATTACAAATGGACACCAGATTTAAGACTTGAAATGTCTTGCATGCATGCAAATTAGGGATCAATCTTGTTGCCAGATAACATGCTATATCTACACAGCCTTAGATAAGATCATACAAAACATGAAAGAAATGTTTTAAAAAGATTCACTTATATTACCATCTGCTGTAAACATGTATTAATGTACACAATATTTCACTACTAACGTTGCTGGTATGACAAACCATGGAACACTGACATGTCGATGTTGTATCCATGGCAACTAAGCATGATGTAACAATTGGCTGCATACATCACGTTCTGTGTCTTATGTTCTTGTATTAGTAAGAGTTTGATTACAGTGCTTAAGTCAGAAACCATCACCATTACAGAGAAGTATTCTACGAAGCAGTAACATTGACAATTCGACACATATTTAGATTACGACACAAGTGTAGTTATTAAGGTCTTATAGTTGACGAAATTGGTGCATTTATTAAATCTTTTACAGCAAAGCTCCCTTAAAGCTTATAGACATATTTAGTGTTGTGTTGGGCTTGTTATCTCAGAGCAATTATTATTAGTACAATACAGCAAAATAACAAACATTCATGTATGAAATATTCGTTATGAATTAAATGTATTTTAAGTTTAGAATCTCTTGAGATAAATTAACCCAAAGGACATACTGTGATCTTTGCATTAAGGTAGGCTTATTTCCCCAAAAAACCACACCAAAAAAAAAGACATTTAAATTAACTGAATGTTCTATAAATAACTAGCATTACCATTTTTTGTTTCAAGGAACTCATAAATGTACATCACTGACATGTTGAAACACCTCTTCCCTCGTGCCTTACAGAGATACAATTTGACTTAATATTTATGCACCTATTTGGGCATGGCTTTACTACAATGTTTTCCCTCAATTTATTTACCAAAATATATATGCTGCTTTGAATGAAGAAATTATGTTTAACTCCAGCTTAATGGCTGACCGTAATTTGAGATGGGGCCCTAATAATGATAAATATGGTTAGTACACACTAGCATTGATTTGTGTGCATGATGTGTTGCGGTGCATCTACGTGTAGTGGTAGTAGCTAGCTTAATTATGCTGTTGTGTAAGTTTTCCAACTAACAGCAGATCTATGAAAGTGTGTGTAATGTTATAACGACAGTGTTCTTCACACTGACAAATACAGACATACATACATCACTTAACAATTAATACACAATTTATCCAATAGTATATATTCTATAACTCTGATGTGTAAAGTCTAAAACTAATATGGTGTAGTATTTTCAGTCTTAAATCAAGACCTCTTGGATGCTAATATGTATTTAATTGGTAAATAAATATTGGCATCGAAGAACTTAAAAGATCAAAAGTACCAAGTCAATTTTATCAGATTTAAAATTAATATTTTGTATTTAATGAAAATAGTATTATTAAAATCATCAAACACATACGGTAATCATATTTTTAATACATGTATATAAATTAAGAAAACTGCCTCTGATAAAGCAGATTAAGAAACAAAAACAAAAAACTATAAATAAATCACTATGTCAGTTTTACAATTATGACACAGGCAAATATTAACTATTGATTTGTGATTGAACTATAAGCTCTTGCCACCATAGCCAGCTCTCAAGCGTAATCCTTAAAGACCCCTGCATAAAGAAGCAGCAAAAAGACCCACCACTCACAAAGCATCAAAAACAGACCACAAACGCCCACCACAGTATGATCCCAATAAAGCCAATCTTTCCAACAATCTATGCAGCAAACATTTTAAAGTTAAGTTTAATTTTTTTTTTTTAAATGACATCTGTCAAGGAATTGGAACTCACCTGTGTTGAAGTCAACAGCAAAGTCGCCGTACTTGTCTCCCTTGGTAATAGAGTAGATGAGTTTCTGGTTCTTGGGACTGAAGGCCTGGATGCTAAGAACCGGCGAGTGCATGGCTATGTTCTCGGGCACGCTAACGTTGTAGAATGCTTTCTCGAAGATGGGACTGTCTCGGTTTATAACATGGATGGGCACTTTGATCAACGTACGATGGGGAGGGCGTCCTACAAAGATTAACATAGTTATGGTATGAGATTTTTATAACTACCAGTAGTCATAGTTAGTCCTAGTGCTATATAGAAATAAATTACTAGAGTAACGAAGCCCATGTTCCTTATATGCAGGTCTTTAAGAATTGCTAGTCATAGCTAGTCCATAGTGCTATATAGAAATAAATGGCTAAATTCACAGTTGTACCTATAGTGTGTGTACGCGTGTGTATGTGTACTTGTGTGTGTGTGATATATAATTTAAAAGGCACAAACTCATAAAGCTTGCATGAAATTATTGGGTTGTAGATCAAAGGCCATGGAACTTACTGCCCTGCCAGTAGGGAAAGGCATGTCAAATATACCTTTCTTCTGATGGAATAAACAAAAATAAAGTATAATAAAAAAATAAAAAAAATGGTGGTTGGGGAAGAGTTAAGAGAAGCATCTGCCCACTCCCCAAAAATAACAAAATGTGTCCTTTTTGTCTAGCTAGAGAAAATAATTGTATATCCAAATTCAATTTTTTACTGCGGTTTAGTTACTTTAGGTTGGGTACAGCCCTGTAAGTTGTCATAGGGATGGACTATACAGTGAACATTGAAGTGGGTGGTAAACTCGGTTGGGTACAGCCCTGTAAGTTATCCTAGGGATGGACTATACAATGAACATTGAAGTGGGCGGTAAACTCGGTTGGGTACAGCCCTGTAAGTTGTCCTAGGGATGGACTATACAGTGAACATTGAAGTGGTTGGTAAACTCGGTTGGGTACAGCCCTGTAAGTTATCCTTAACGATGCACTCAACACATTATAATTACGGTTATATCGGCGTCGGACATAGGACTATACAGTGAAGTGGGTGGTAAACTCAATTGGGTACAGTCCTGCAAGTTTTTCTAGGGATGGACTATACAGTGACGTGGGCGGTAAACTTGGTTGGGTAAAGCCCTGTACGTTTTTCTAGGGATGGACTATACAGTGAAGTGGGCGGTAAATTTGGTTGGGTACAGCCCTGTACATTTTTCTAGAGATGGACTATACAGTGAAGTGGCCGGTAAACTTGGTTGGGTACAGCCCTGTAAGTGTGTTCCTAGGGATGGACTATACAGTGAAGTGGGTGGTAAACTCGGTTGGGTACAGCCCTGTAAGTGTGTTCCTAGGGATGGACTATACAGTGAAGTGGGTGGTAAACTCGGTTGGGTACAGGTTACACACCACCATTTATTTTCCAATGCATCTACATGCTAATATTGCCTCGGATTAAATTGTGTAAAAAATAGCATGATATCTCAAGGATTAAGTGACTACCAATTTTTGAACCTACAGTCACTTGTCAACTGGCATGTAAAAAATCAATACGGGTTGACCACAAAACTTTTTCATTATCCATCCAAATGTCGGGGCCCCGTCTCATTTTGCTATTATGCACAGCGCACTTAAAAATGCTTTTCCTTAGTAATGACAATACCAAATAATGTACATATACTGTGTCATTTAATTACTACAAAGGTCAATCTACCTGTAATCATCAAAGAAAACTTTGAAAACTAAATATTTCTATTTATTATTATTTTTCTAATGAGGACCTATTTCCTAAACCGGACTGTATGAAGCTGCTACAACTAGTAACGACACGACAAATGGTGGTGTGGTGCCTACAGCCCTGTAAGTGTGTTCCTAGGGATGGACTATACAGTGAAGTGGGTTGGTAAACTCGGTTGGGTACAGCCCTGTAAGTTGTCCTAGGGATGGACTATACAGTGAAGTGGGCGGTAAACTCGGTTGGGTACAGTCCTGTAAGTTATCCTAGGGATGGACTATACAGTGAAGTGGGCGGTAAACTTGGTTGGGTACAGCCCTGTAAGTGTGTTCCTAGGGATGGACTATACAGTGAAGTGGGTGGTAAACTTGGTTGGGTACAGCCCTGTAAGTGTGTTCCTAGGGATGAACTATACAGTGAAGTGGGCGGTAAACTCGGTTGGGTACAGCCCTGTAAGTTGTCCTAGGGATAAACTATACAGTGAAGTGGGTGGTAAACTCGGTTGAGTACAGCCCTTAAGTTGTCCTAGGGATGGACTATACAGTGAAGTGGGTGGTAAACTCGGTTGGGTACAGCCCTGTAAGTTGTCCTAGGGATGGACTATACAGTGAAGTGGGTGGTAAACTCGGTTGGGTA
>JAECMU010140598.1:12178-27157 GCA_016106625.1 Dracogyra subfuscus
ACAGCCCTGTAAGTGTGTTCCTAGGGATGGACTATACAGTGAAGTGGGTGGTAAACTCGGTTGGGTACAGCCCTGTAAGTGTGTTCCTAGGGATGGACTATACAGTGAAGTGGGTGGTAAACTCAGTTGGGTACAGCCCTGTAAGTGTGTTCCTAGGGATGGACTATACAGTGAAGTGGGCGGTAAACTCGGTTGGGTACAGCCCTGTAAGTTGTCCTAGGGATGAACTATACAGTGAAGTGGGTGGTAAACTCGGTTGGGTACAGCCCTGTAAGTGTGTTCCTAGGGATGGACTATACAGTGAAGTGGGTGGTAAACTCGGTTGGGTACAGCCCTGTAAGTTGTCCTAGGGATGAACTATACAGTGAAGTGGGTGGTAAACTCAAACCTTTGTCTTGTGCCTCCACCATGAGTGAGAAGACCTTGTTGTGGTCGCGGTGTGTCAGAGTGCGCACGCTGATGTCACCAGTGATATGGTTGATAAGGAACTTCTGGTCACTGCCATCAATGATGCTGTATCGCACGTCACCATTTTTACCATCATCCACGTCAACAGCCGTCACCTTAAGCAATCGCATATAATTTGCTATTAGTTCAATATTTTAATTAAAACAATTTATTTTGTCAAATCATGAAACTCAAAATTTAATTCACAATCCTCTTTTTTATGATGTCATTTGTCAAGATTTTAATAATAAAGAGGAAAAGTATATTATTAATATAAAGTGAAATCCCTCTTAAAATGAGACACCCACAGAACACAGTAAAAAGTCCTCTTTTTAGGAGTATCCAATTTAAACAGGAAATGTTCTGCACTGATATTTAAAAAAGAACCATAAAAAATGGTTTTGAGTTAATTTACAGAATGTTTTGTTCTAACAGGTTTCACTGTATATATAAATCCTAGCTTTGCTTAACTTAAAAAAATATATGACAACTTGACTGTATAAATATGACATTTACAGATCATCAATGATATAGAAACACAAATTCCAATGCCTACACCAATATCATACCCACCCTTTTAACAATTTCTCCTTCAGCGGCATCAAATGACACCACCGAGTGGTATGGCTGGTTCACAAACATGGGGGCATTATCGTTTTCATCCAGCACTGCAACCATGACAACCACGTGTGCCAATCGTCCACGAGAGTTGGTAACCCTGATGACGACCGTGTAGTTGTCCTGCATCTCACGGTCAAATGGGATTCCCTTCGTCTTGAGTGCCCCGGACGAGTGTCCGATGGAGAACTCATCTTTGTTGTTGAGCAGCGCAAACCGCAGACGTTCATTCAGCTTGTGGCCGACGGTCTGGACGACCGTGAGCCGTTTGATCATGGACATGTTCTCCTGCACACTGGCCTGGTACACCTTCTTGGTGAAGCGCAGCCCGCTGTCCACGGTCTGCTGGACGCTGATGATGACCGTCGCGGTGCTGTCGAACTTCCCGTCGCTGACCTGAACCTTGAGTTCGTACCTCGACGCCATTCCCGTCTCCTCCCTCACAAACATCACGCCGGTCTGTGGGTTCAGCGCAAACTTGTTCCCGGTGTTGCCCCCGACGATGCTGTAGGTCAGCAGGTCGCCCGATGAAGAGTCGGCATCGTGCGCATGAAGGTGGATTACTGCAACGTCTTTGTAGGTGGGGAGGAGGACGCGTGTTCTGTAGGTGTGGTTCGAGAACTGCGGGGGTGAGTCGTTGACGTCGGTGACCGTGATTATCACAACAGCTGGCTTCTCAGCGCGGAGCCGAGGCTTGCCGAGATCCGTCACCTGGACGCTGAAGTTGTACTGTCTCGTCTTCTCGTGATCGAGGGATGATTTTGTACGTATCGCTCCTGTGCCAGGATCGATTGTGAAAACCTCCTTCACTTCAGGGTCTGTTATTTCGTATGTAAGTAAAGCATTCGTCCCGGAGTCATCATCACTGCCCTGAATTACCAGTGGTGAACCTGTCTGACTGAGAATCATACTGTTGGGTGGAGCTGCCTCGCTGATTTTTCCCAGGTACACACGCTGGTGGAATCTCGGATGATTGTCGTTTTCGTCGAGGATGTGAACAGTCACGTGCGATGTCGTCTCCGCACCCACAATATTTGTTGCTGTGATCGTGAGATTGAACAACTGGTCTGTTTCATAGTCGACCACTTGTTTGGTTGAAATGACACCAGAGTTTGGGTTTATCGAGAAGTATCCCTCATCGTTTCCGGCCGAGATGTCGTACACTATGGATGACTGACTTGTGGCATGGATGGCGATTACGACCACGCCAGGTGGTTGGTTTTCTCTCAGCTCGGCTGTACGTTCCATCTTCCAGAACTTCGGTGGAGCGTTGTTCGACATGGTCACGTGAATCTTCACTTCGCACGTGGTGCTCAGCGAAGGTTCACCCTTGTCTGCTGCCATGACGACAAGGTCGTACTCGTGTTGTACTGAACGGTCAAGCTCTTTTCCAACAGACACAATGCCGACATTTCTGTCGATTACAAACGAGCCTCCAACATTACCTGCAGTCAAGAATAAACATCAGTAAATAAATGTATTTTTTTAATGAAATTTTAGTACAAAGTAATCTACTGAAGACCTCAACGCTATGATAAAAGTCTACATACAACAGAAAACCCCTATTCCTAACCTAACTTAATACACAAGAATAAAAACATTCAGGTTACTTTTGTACTGCCAAATATCTTAATTGTTTTCTTTTTTAACTTAGTTACTAGATTATCTTGCCTCTCCTGCTTTTTCTAGATCTTGTACACCGTGAAAAACCGCAAAATACTTTTAATCCTGGAGTTATATATAAAATATAATGCAGCTGTAAATTGTACTTGATTATAGATTCCTTGAGTGTGTTGTCAACAAATAACTGATAATGAATACAAATTATGTATATACCTCTAATAATCATTCAGACTCATTAAGTGACTTTACTTACCAGAGAGGATGGAAAATGAAATTTCTGCATTGTCCCCCTTGTCGTTGTCTGTAGCAAAGGTCTGCACCACGGAGGTTCCAACGGCCGCCGTTTCAAAGACACGACCCTCGAACATGGTGGACAAGAACTGTGGGGCGTGGTCGTTGTGGTCCAGCACGTTGATGGTGACACGGGCGAAGCTGCGCTTGGACGGTGTTCCGCGGTCTCGCACCATGATGGTGAGGATGTGGCGGGCCAAGGCTTCACGGTCCAGCGGTTCAGCCACACTTATAATACCTGAAATATTAGAAACAAACATTCTGAGCAACACTTTTAATACCTGAAATATTAGAAACAAACATTCTGAGAATACTGCTAAGTAATATACATGTATGTCCCCTAACAGGCCCAACTGATTTTCATATCCACTAAGTTCAAGGGCCATAACTCTGTCAAATATGGCCAAATATATTTTTAATAGTATTTTATTTCCTCATTTATCATTACTTGATCAGTACACCAAGGACCATGGAACTAGAAAGGGAAGAAACTCTGTATTACCACTGATTGTACTCACTCATGAAACTTGCATTCGATTAATTGATCAAAATATTTCATGTGTACAGTATTCAATGAACGATTAATTAAAACATCATTACATTCTACAAATAGCTATTAAGTTTCATCAAAGGGAATAAACTACAGCAAATGACAGAAAATCCATACAACTTTGTAATCTTAATACATATGAAGCAGTAGTAAATGTTTTAACAAAGAATAAAGAAAGGAACAATTTATGGGCGACATTAACATCTGGGTTTCTGAGAACAACTGAGGTTTTTAATCCCTGTCCAACAAAGACAATGCAAATACAGACCTCCCTTTGAAAACAATTGACTGGGTGAATAATTTCTGTCTTAACGTAAGTGTATGGTGAGCCATTTAAGATATTATGATATTGAGCATCAATATTTACTCCTTTAATTTATTTTTACAAGAAGGGAGCTAAAATATGTTCTCCCTGATCCAGGCTCAGCGGAAGCAAGTAGGTATTAGGGGGCTGACGGAGATCAAGGGCACAAAGCAAAGGTGGCTTTATTTTCATTTTTAGTTGTTTTGGGGTGTTGTTTTGTTTGGGGGGGGGGGTGGGGGATGTTTGGGAGGGTATGCTCACTCATAATTTTTTTTAAACTAGATGTCCTGAAATGCAATTTCCTGCATTCTACAAGTAAAATTAATCTCTGCCTTAAGATTTACTATCTATAATATTTTTAATTCAGAATTATTGATGGGAGACTAGAGAGCCACCACCACCCAGCCTGCCCACCCCTGCTCCAACATGCCTGTGATCTAGTCTCTAGTCTTGGTCAGAATTATAGTATGAGGTTTGAAATTGTGCAACATGACACTGAAATCTCACCGTTGTGAGGGTTTATGTTGAACTTCTGCAGACTGACGAGGTTTCCGGCCGACGAGAATGTGTAGATGAGTTTCTTGTCCTTGTCGCGGTCAGTGGCCGTCACCTGGAGCACGCTGCTGCCCACCTCCACGCTCTCCACCACCTCAGCCATGTAGATCAGGTTGGAGAACTCGGGCTCATTGTCGTTTATGTCTATCACTTTCACATAGACCTATAACAAAAACAAAACAAAATCAGTCATGGAGTGTTACTGCATTTATGGCAGACACACGGCAGAACATTCCTTTTGCAATAGCGCCCCGGAATCAGTCACTGGCAAAGTCAGAGGCCGAGTCCGGGGTGAGCGTGCCTGAATCCTTGTGGATGTGGTCACGTAAATGGAGTTCCCAATCCCAATTTTTCAATAGCTGCAGATTAAACAGTGTGCTGGGGTGTCATTAAACAAAGTTACTTTTGTAATAGTCGCTAATTACACAATGTTAATGGAGCCTTTTCTCATATCAACACATCACACATGGGCACACACACATTAATAACACCAATAATGACAGAAATGAGTATTCCAGTAAAACTGACAGCTGCTATAAAATTTAAGTACGCGTAAGTAGATTAAATAAATGTAAATACCATATTTTAGTTTTTTTAATGTCTAGGTGGGATGATACCCAACTTAATTTATATACCAGTTTTATTATTTAAAAAATTGTTAACATTAGTGGTAATAGCAATTGATTTGGTGTAAAGGAACCTAAATACACAATGTAATTAGCGAGAATATTTGGACTTCTTGTTTATTATTATTATTATCGGAAAAAAATTCGCAATGCAACTGGCCTAATACTTCATAACATAGGCATGCTACCGTGGCTAATGCAAATCTGATCAAATGTATCAGCTGTGAAGCCATGCAAGTACTGCATGATTTACTATTTGTTCTTTTACATTTTAATTACTTTTAGTTATGCTTATTCATTTATTAGCAAGGCATAACCAAGGTCAATAAATACCAGGTTCAATATTAATTATATCGTACTCGTGTATAAACGTACTCAGTGTACCATTACAATTTTGTCCGGTGCAGTCAACAAAAAGAAGCTTTATTAATTACCTACTGTAATAGAAACATACTGCGTCGAAAGAACATGAAAACAATTACATCCATGAAAAAAATAAAACTAAGTATCAAGATACTTTTCTGTGCGTGCAGTTGTATCAAATGTAAGGATTAACTGTCTAATAAAAAAATATATGAAGCATGAAAACGTTTCACTGCATTATACGTGTAACTTAAAACAACCAATTTAACTTGCATTACATAATCATGTACCACGGCATCATTCATGTAATTTAAAACAACCCATTTAACTCACATTACATTAATCATGTACCAGTTTATTACAAAACAAAATCTCTTTCCGGCTTTATTCAATATTCTACTAGTAACATATATAAACAACATTTCACACCACAATATATCCTTGTTGCCTTGCAAACTAAAAAAACACAATTTTTTCCCATACCCTGATTAACAGTTTGCTCTTAAATTTCTACAGCTATATGCATTAAACACACTATTTCTTGTTCCAGTCAATGCACCACGACTGGTATAGCAAAGGCCATCATATGTGCTATCCAGTCTGTGGGATGGTGCATATAAAAGATCAATGGAACAATGTAGCAGGTTTCCGGTCTAAGACTGTATGTTAAAATTACAAAATGTTTTATATCCAATAGCCGATGATTACTACATCAATGTGTTCTAGTGGTGTCGTTAAAACAAAATAAACTTCTTCTTCATCTATTTAACTGCAGGAAGGTTTTGTTTTATTTTTCCAGTGTGCCTGACATTTTACACTTTCTGTAGCAGCTGGTGTCCAAATTAATCAAGTTCAATTTTCAGTGATGCAATGTACTCTCTGCAGCCCTTCGCTGTGCTCAGTCTTTCAGCATTACATGCATGGTAGGTGAGGAATTAATGAGGCAATTAGAAGACCACAGCAAATATCTGATGCCAAACAATTATGTGTGGCATCAAGGGAATTCCAACATATTAAAATGTTTTTGTGGGTTTTTTTTTAATTTACAGTGTTTTGTGCAATTTTTATAATTAGAAATATTCAGTTTCAAATGGATGAATATTTAACTTTTTGACTTGATAAAAGGAGCTGAGTTTCAAAGTTTAGGGACATGGGAGATAAAAATTATATCACATATCGGGACAAACAACATTGACATATAGTACAACTTCTTTTTTTAAAACTTAATTTGACAGGTTTGTGATAAAAATCATCCCAATTATTGTCAGACACAACTCAAACAGTTCCTTTTAGTAATATATAAAACAAAGTAAAACACTGTACTTCCTACAACAAATGTGAAAGAACATTAAACGTTGTGTGTGACAATCTCAAGAATCTAAAGAGGTTGAAACACTTACCCAAGTATATGTGGCACATACTGTGAGGTTGTAGCTCGAATTGTTTCCCATGACAAGCTCTAGAATCCAAAGAGGTTGGAACACTTACCAAAGTACATGTCGTGCACGCCATTGGTGGCACACACAGTGAGGTTGTAGCTCGACTTGGTTTCCCATGACAACATCTAGAATCCAAAGAGGTTGAAACACTTACCTCATGTACAAGTGTCATGCACGCCATCGGTGGCACACACAGTGAGATTGTAGTTTGATTTGGTTTCCCATGACAACCTCCAGAATCCAAAGAGGTTGGAACACTTACCCAAGTACACGCGTTGTGCACGCCATCAGTGGCACACACAGTGAGGTTGTAGCTCGACTTGGTTTCCCAGTCCAGCTGGTGAGCCAGGAGAAGACTGCCATGTTTTGGCTGTACCATGAACATTCCCTCGTCATCGCCATCTGCAGAAATAGAATGAAAACATTAAAATCAATTAGTAATGCCAGTGAATACAGGTACATATACAATGAAATAATAATCCTCATAGCTGAATTCTGAAAATCCAACCCTTGCAATTGCCTATGGCAATCAGCAATGTCATGGAGAATGTCATAGAGTTTTTACTTCTCCATGACACTTTTTTGCCTTAGGCTAAATTCAGGTTTTTTTCAATAGGTTTTTTTGCTGTGGCCATTTTCTAAACTGCAGGGGTTGCAAATCTAATGGATACAGACCAGACTTGGTGGCGGCGTCGTGGTTAGGTCACTGGTCTACAGGCTGGAAGGTACTGGGTTCGGATCCCAGTCGAGGCATGGGATTTTTAATCCAGATACAGATTCCAAATCCTGAGTGAGTGCTCCGCAAGGCTCAATGGGTAGGTGTAAACCACTTGCACTGATCAGTGATCCATAACTGGTTCAACAAAGGCCAAAGTTTGTGCTATCCTGCGTGTGGGAAGTGCAAATAAAAGATCCCTTACTGCTAATCGAAAAGAGTAGCCTATGAAGTGGCGACAGGGGGTTTCCTTTCAAAATCTGTGTGGTCCTTAACCATATGTCTGATGCCATATAACCATAAATAAAATGTGTTAAGTGCGTTGTTAAATAAAGCATTTCTTTCTTTCTTTCTTTCTTTTTAATGGATACAAAGCATTGCTGTAGCGGGCAGCATAGCCCAGTGGTACAGTGCCCGCCTGATGCGCGGTCGGTCTAGATCGATCCCCGTCAGCTAACCACTGTGGTTTTTTCTCGACATAACCATATGTCCGATGCCGATATAACCGTCATTATAATGTGTTGAGTGCGTCGTTAAACAAACAAACAAACAAAAAAAAACAACCCCAAAAAGCATTGCTATAAGAATTCTTATGATACAATCATCTTTCCAAGTTAACAATAAAGTGGCACTAACTATATGTATTAAGTAAAGTTGATGTTTATGCTGTATGTATAATAATTAATTAAAAAAAGATTTCAAAGGCTATCTCTACACATTACTATACGATACAAATAGCTATGAATGTTGTTTATGAACAGGGGTACGCCCAAATAATTCACTTGATTGTATTTTTAATGTGGACAATACCACTGTGAACAAAGGGAAATGTTATTTCTAGTTTGACAAGTATAACTCTTTTATGAATATAAGAACTAATTATTTATGAAGAATCCAATATTTTATTATTTTAAAAAATCAGTCCTGAAATATGTTAAAGCATTCCTTTCATATTCCAGCGCAGATCTAAGCTAGAATAACAGAGAAACAGAAAATAAATGTACAATGGAGTAACCTTTAACATGAACTGCATTGTTTATTGTTTTATTCTTTTTTACCATTTAATAATGTGTGACATGTTGTAGTCTGCCAAAACATCAGTTTGTTATTCTTTACAAAGATAGCATGTTCTGTTTATTTGTGCCATCAAGAGGATTGCAGTCGCAGAAAAAGCTTCAACCAAGACATTAGAGGAACCTTGCCAAAACTGCTGCTGTTGGTTTTAGCAGAGGTAGATTAAACCTATATAAGAATAACAAAACAGAGAAACGTTTGCATATTGGCACCTCTGTAGATTACATAATTAGGGGCATACACTGAGGAGGTTAGGATGAAACCCTCCCCCTCCACACACACACACTGAAGCAAATGGTCCGCTTTCAGAACTAAAACATACAGGTTTATACATATGGAATTTCTGGTGGTGCAAAACCTAAATAGAAAAAGGTCCACGTGGAACATATTCGAACACCCCCACCCCCCAGGTCCAGATCATGCTACACCGTTGATAATCACCAGTCATCAGCTTATGTCAGAACAATCGCAGTTGTTACATTTGGTGTAGAGAATAATAGACTGAAAAGCTGAAGTTTGGCACCACAGGGAAACATTAATTATTAATATCAAGCAACCGAAATTTTAAACATTTGATAATTCTAACACAGTTATGGAGGAAATCTGTTACATTATTCCCTTAGCACTGCGACAAAGTATCGGTTACACACAATTTCCCAGAAACAGGACAGTACATACCACAATGTTTGATTCACCAGTCATATGGCACTCAGAAAATGAATTCATTGAAGAGTGGGGCAGGAAGTAACTCTGTGGTAAAATATTCACTAATGCACATTCGGTTTAGGGTCAATCCCCATCAGTGGGTCCACTAGGCTATTTCTTGTTTCAGTCAGTGTACCACAACTGGTATATCAATGGCTGTGCTATGTGCTATATATCTTGTCTGTGGAATGGTGCAGATAAAAAATCCCTTGCTACTATTTGCAAATATGTTACAGGTTTCCTCTCAAAGAATATATGTCAAAATTTCCAACTCGTTAAGATACATTTTAATACTTGTGAGATAAATGGTATCTAATGGCCACTATGTATTATTCTCTCTCTTTATATATATGTATTAAATTTTAAATAATTTAAATTTAAAAGGTCTAACAGTACTTTCATGACAATCTTCCTTATGCAAAAGTTTTAATTCAAACTGGTTGTCTGGCAGTCTCATTTAAATTTAAAAAGACACAATGATGACCAGATGATCATATTATTAACTTATAAGATATAGAAGTTGACCCTAAAACTGTCTGAGCAAGATCAGCACCAGGTTAAAAACGTGAATTCCATCTAGCTGACCAACACATGTACCATAAACATGGAAAGTGTCTACAGAAGTGTTCAACACCTGTATATTTGTGTTAACATTCCGTGCAAGATGAAAGCAGATGATGCTGTTTCCACACAACCAGGTACTGTTAGCACCAGAGCACAGAGCAGGAAGTCTGGTAATACTTTCATACCTAAAATGATGGATCTACCCACGACCCCTGGCTGCAAATTGCTCTTCAGCTGACTTTGATGGATTTTGGCTGTTTCGGACATATTCAAAAATAATTTAGCATTTTTTGTCTTCTTCTAGAAAAACAGCCATTACCTTCAGTGGGTTGCATGTGGGATTCAAAAGCAATCTGCCTGTCCATATGGACTCTCCAGATACCAGCCTGTCAGAAGTTACACAAATAAATAGCAGTGATGAAAAATGGGCTCCACACCTCACCAATTGGATTAAATTAAAAAATACATGTACACTGTGCAAATGAAATTGCATTAAAAAAAAGTTAATTGCTTTTATTTTTTAAGCAATGATTTTTTCCCTCAAGGTCTTTCTTTTCCCTCCTTTTTTTTTTTTCAATAAAATAATTTTCAAAAGTAATTAAATGTCTCCTTTAAAAAAAAAAATAAAAAAAAAAAAAAAATGTCTCCTAAAAGACACACTATAGCTACAATCTGTCTGCTAGAAAGTAGTATTTTTTTTTATTTTTTTATTTTAAATTTAACGACGCACTCAACACATTATAATGACGGTTATATCGGCGTCGGACATATGGTTATGTCGAGAAAACCCCCAGTGGTCAGCTGACGGGGATCGATCCTAGACCGACCGCGCATCAGGCGGGCACTGTACCACTGGGCTATGCTGCCCGCACTAGAAAGTAGTATGTCAAGTAACAAAATAACCAATTATTTATTACTCTGAAGCTAGACCACAAAACAAACCTAGAGCTGCTTTTCAAAAACATTTCTAAAAACATTCACATTTTGAAAACCTTTGAAAACCAAAATACTTTTCATGTGGATCTCCTACTTGAACATCCATTACATACTGATGTACAATCCGAACAGCAGAAGATTGCACATCTTGAAAGACCAATGAATGTCTCATCACGTTTGCAGAATAAAGGCAAAAGTATGACAACTGCAGACAGAGGTTCGACATGGATAATGAAAAGTGACAACTTCCACAATACGTGTCTGGATCTATAACTACAGCCGGAATGGTAACACCTGTCGACATCAGTATTAGGTTTGCTGCACAGGCAATATGAAGATAGGAGAAATTCCTCACTCAAACAAATACACAAAAGGTGCAAACAATTATCAGCAATAAAAACAAACAAAACAAAAATGAAAGCAATTGGAATGATTGATCAATTATGTTTGACTTATTTGACCTTGAATGTTATTCACAGATTAAGATTCAAAGAATGAAATCAATTCCAAAAATAAATTAGGAAACAAATTTGTGAAGGAGCCTTTGTGGCCTAGTGGTTAAGCTATCGGCCTAAGACAGGTAGGTAGCAGTTTCATACTGTAACAGCAACTCCCATCCTGTGTAAAATTCTAACAGTTGTAAGGGGAGGTGTAAGACCACTATATCGACTTCTCTCTCAGTGATCACTAACAACTAACTATTAACCTCTGTCGTAAGACATAAACTAGACTTTAGTTAGTGATGCACGAATGAAACAATTTTCTCTTACTGTACACTTGTGGCGAGGTGAGACGGCCTGTAACATTTTAAGTTTATTTTGATTAATGACACCACTAGAGCACACTCATTAATTAATCATCAGCTATTGGATGTCAAACGTTTGGTAATTTTTGACTCATCGTCATCAGAGGAAACTGACTACATTTATCCTAATGTAGCAAGGGCTATATATTTTCTATTAAGAATGGCCATCCTTTTTTCAAGGGTGTCCAACTTCTAAAAGAACAGTAAATTCTATTATGGAACCCCCATGATGCGATTTTTAATGAAGTATAGGTCGATAACAGCAGCTTCCATGTTGTTATAATAATGAACTACAAACAATGTGTAACTTCCTACCTATGATTGAGAACCAGATCGAATTGCCATCGTCATCTTCGGCCGACAACATAACCACCAGGTGGCCGATGGGATCATTTTCAGTGACGGACACGAAGTATGAGGACTCGGTGAATCGCGGTGGGTGAGCCGAGAAGGTTGGCCTGTCGACGATCTCAATCCGAAGTCGCACCCCAGCCCTCCTGGGAGGCTGGCCACCATCCACAGCTTTGATCTGTAGAAAACACACAATACTTTATTATTAAAACATCTTTCACAAGTCTTGCTATCTGTTAGCAATCAACACAACACATGACATTTCAAAGAGTTTATTTCAATGGAATTATTCAATGAATATTCATATTCTCTTACTAAGAGAATATTTGTAATGTCGATTCTGGCTCATATCTATAAAAACATTTTTCAAATTACAGTGTTGAATCCTTTTGGCTCAAACCTTGTCAGTACTCGACCCATCGGGTACTTTGACCTAACCATTTGGTCCACATCCAGGACTTCATGTTTGGTTCAGGTGTTGCAGTGTATTCAAGCCTTCCTAGGTTGACCCAAAGACATTCTACTGTACTTATTATTATTTATTAAATATTTTATGCCAACTCAAAATACTATCCTACACAGAAGTGTTATATACATATTGGTGATGGTAAGTTTGTAAAACATGACACTTCCAGATTGGCCAAGGATAGATATGTACAAACTGCAGGTATGTAAACTATTTAAAAATGACAAGATGAAATGATGTCTAAAAAGCTGAAATATCTACACAATACCTAAATAAAGGTCACTTTTAAGCATTTCACATCTAATCCAGTCTTAGTCTTTTTTTTTTTTAAACTGACAAAAAAAGCTGAAATTTAATGAGCTGAAAAATCACAAGCCTGCGACCGGTAAACAAAAAGTGTACTGGAAAAGTCTAATGTGCAGACGACTCCAACTGGTCCTGATTTCAGTTGGCCTCATCCACCATTTAACATACAAGATTAAGCAGCTCACCTGTAAGTCATGTGTTTTACCACTGATGAGATCCTTGGTGGAGTAGATGAAACCGGACAGGGGGTTGATCCTGAACATGGTGTTGCCATTTCCACGCTGGTTTTTGATAAAATACGTCACGTTGGCGTTCTGTCCAGCGTCGCGGTCGTTGGTGACCACACGGTAGATGGGGATGTCGTGACCTGCATGTTTCTGCTCCAAGACTTGGATTTCAGGAGACTTGTCAATGAACCTTGGCTTTTCATCATTCACATCACTCACTTTGATCACCACTCTGGTCGTAGATGACAATACAGGAATACCATTGTCATAAATTGTCACCTGAAAATAAAAATAAAATATATATACACATATATAAAATGGGGGTGTTTTCGCACTAAAGTTGCTGGGTGTCAAATAAATTAGTGAACAGTGGTATTGATAACCATGTAACATATGGGTACTCATTATTTTAATTAGTTTTTATTATCAGTGCTTGCATTGGGAATTCCGCCACAATTTCATATTCATTCGTTATGGTTGATATTTACAATGCATAACTACTTTTCTTGCCCACTGGACAGGGTTATCGAGCTTTTGCTTGGTGATAGATAAATCTGTCCGACCCGAGGGCTTAACGATTTCTACATACGCCTGATGTCATAACTCATGTTTTACGATGACTGATGTCATAACTCATAGTTTTCAAAATTTGTTTTGACATTTCACATCGTATCATTGTTTTAAAAATATTCAAACAAATTAATATTTTCAAGTCTATATTTATTGCTAAGTAGTTGCATTTGTATGTTGTTGCATAAGTTGGATAATATTTTTCAGCGTATGATTAAATGAGTTTATTGTTTGTAGATGAAATGTTTACAAATCGTTCAACAAGAAACAAACCATACATAGCTTACAAAATTAATGTTTTGTTACTGTAATTAAATGGGCAAGAAAAAGAATCGATCACCGTTGTGAGGTATAGAAAAGACAATTCCAACCCTCAAGACAAAATGTTTTTGTAATGACCTTGGTAAACCTCGTTCCTCACAAAAAACAGTTTGTCCCTCGGGTTTGAACGGCGGTATCTATACCTCACAACGGTGACTGATTCTATTAGTATGATCAATTAAAACCAATTAGCACAGCAAAAAAATAAGTCATGAAAAAAATTCTCCATGGAATAGTCCACGACAGTTTTGCAGTTAATGTGTAAGAGAGGAGTTTAATTTGGCAATATTACAAAAAATAAATAATGAATTAAGAAAAGTGACATAGAAAATTGAAGGTTCCATGGCAAATTACATGCTGCAGAAAATTGAAAGCACTACCAGGGTTGACGGTGTAGGTTTACAACAGAAGACAGTGATCTCTTGACACGTAAAGACCATGTAACTCAACAGTTCAGAGCCCTTGGGACAAAGATAAAACACTTAACGGAATGACAAATTTTAATACTGCTTCAAGTGTCCTAGATATTGTTTAACCATACTTTATTATCGGCTAACATGTAAAGAATGCTGAAATGAAAATTAACCAATTTCATTATTCATCTATGAACATGAAAATAATAATCAATACAGTCTTTATTACCTGATAAAGATTAAACAGGGATGTCATAAAAGTTAATGCCGTTTATACAGTACGGCACTTAATATTTTATCTAACAGCCTAAAAATAGAAGCCCAGATTAAACCAATGTATTTAGAATTATCCTCGAAAACAACTGGTAATATCTAGTTCTTAATATGGTTCATCAATTACTGTTTTACAATTACCATTGTTTGACACCCAATAGCCAATGTATTTTTTTGTGATGGGGTGTCGTTAACACCTATTCTAATCTATTCTTCTTAATAAAACACTGATAGTACAAAAGCCTAATTCGTAGTAGAGCAATGTTTATACAAATCTTTATATGCATTCAATGTTGTTTGTGTACCCCCACGTCTCTTTTTCTGTCTGTCTATCTCTCTATATATATATTTCCCTATCTCCCTCCAGTCTCTTCTTCCCTCCCCTACTTTCCCTCCCTCCCTCCCTCTCTCTCTCTTACTCTCTCTCTCTTTCTCTC
>JAECMU010140610.1:0-14050 GCA_016106625.1 Dracogyra subfuscus
TCGGTCCCACCGCGCTCCTTCCAAAAATAGACCCTGAAGAGTAGAAAACATATATGGCAGATCGGTATTAAATTAGTTGCAAAGTCAACTAAATATCAACTTAAACTTAACACCCTAGATCAAGTGAAACACTGTGTAAAAAAAAAAAAAGTATTATTAGTTTATACATCTTTAAAAAAAAGAGAAAAAAAAGAGTATATAATTCCAATTTTAAAAGCCTTGTTATTGCTCTGAATTAATTTTTAAAAATTGCGATTTGATGTCTAAAATATTTTGTTACAAATACTGGGCTCAAAAGAAACAAAGAGAGTATTAGAACACACTGCACACTGATCATAGTCCCATACACTCTACACCATCTATTGCACTGTCCTCAATAGGATACGGCTTGCTTAGTATCAGACTGAAATTTGTTCTGTTTGTAGCTCAACTCACGTAAACAAGAGAGACAAACTCACATAAAAAATAAAAATAAAAGAGTCAAACTCACGTAAACAAAAGCACCATCCTCCGCTTTCTCAGTCATTTTTTTCTCCTCTCTGGTAATCTCGAACTCGAAGCCAACCAAATCAATGGGAATACAGTACTTCCTAGCATAGTTCTGGGACACACCTACAGCAAGAAGACAAACACAGGTTTGGTGAGATACCGGCCTACTGAGTGACAAAACAAAGATATATATAATGGTGCTGTTAAAACAAATAACTACTTTTTGGGACATTGAAAAATACAGGTTCTTATAATGTCTTGCTTGAAGTGGTAATATTTCCATACCTACAAATAATGTGGGTTTTATCCTTGCCTTTGGTAGTGTTTTATAACCAATGACTTTTACATACACAATCAAATGAATATTGTACCATCCTGGATACTCCTCAAGATGTACTACACATAAGAGAACTAATCTGTATTTTGATGGCGTGTGGGACATGCATGTAATAAATGAATATAGGAAAACATGCTCCTACAACGTTTTGAATGTCAGCTGTTCAAATACTGCATTTCCAGCCAATAACAGGAACAAGAGTGGGGTCATGATCAAACTCCACCCACATTTGGGAGTCCCTGAATTCAACTGGAGCAATATATTTTCGAATTGGTTAAACAGGTTCCATGTTTCTCCAGCCCTGGGTGAAATTAATAAAAATTGTTGACAGAAGAAGGCAGACAAGGAAGTACATTCACTAATTTGATTACAGGCAGACCTGTAAGAAAAGACTATTAAACTGGTTCCATGTTTCACCAACCCCACGCCCTCCCAGAAATCATTAAAGATTAGCTGACAGAAGAAAGCAGACAAGGAAGTAGAGTTACTAATTGAACAACTGCAGGCCTACCTGTGAGGAAAGACTGTGTGAAGTAGAAACCCGACAGCCAGAACGAGGGAGGTGCTCCGTTTTCTATCCAGTCCTCGAAGAAGTGCAGTCTGAAAACAAAACAACACAGGTTTCACTTTGCTCCAAGAAATACGCACAAAATACAGATATGTTACTAACACACGGCTGTTGTACTAAACACAATCACAGAAGATATCACTTTGCTTCAAGAAATACGCACAAAATACAGATATGTTACTAACACATGGCTGTCATACTAAACACATACTGTATAACTGTTGTAACACTTTAAATCATAGAAGATTTCACTTTGCTCCAAGAAATACCCACAATATATAGACATGCTACTAACACATGGCTGTCGTACCAAACACATATTGTATAACTGTTGTAACACGTTAAATCATAGAGCTCACTTTGCTCCAAGAAATACCCACAAAATACAGACAACTTACTAACACATGGCTGTTGTACTAAACACATATTGTATAACTGTTGTAACACTTTAAATTTGAGAAATATTGGTCTTGGCAAGGAACAAGTGACAAAGAAGGTTTGTTTTGTTTGATTACACCACTAGAGCACAATGATTTATTCATCATTGGCAATTGGATGTTAAACATGTACTATTTTGACATGTAGTCTTAGAGAAGATACCCGCTACATTTTTCCATTAGTAACTAGGGATCTTTTATATGCACCATCCCATAGACAGGATAACACTTAATAACGGCATTTCATATACCAGTCGTGGTGCACTGGCTGGAATGAGAAATAGCCCAATGGACCCACTGACCGGGATAAATTCCAAATTGACCACGCATAAGGTGGACACTTTACCACTGGGCTACGTCCCACCCCGGTGAACCAGTGACAAATTCATACATCTAAAAAATAAACTTTATAATTGTAGCATGTATTGTCCCGGATGGATGAGCCGGCCGAGGCCAGCACCTGTGCCCATGACAAGCATGCACTACAACAGCTTGTTCTGAATGTGCACATAAAATCCTATAACCTGACCTGACCTTTAGCATGCAATAAAACCCCCCAAATCTGCTTGTATATCTTTACTTTATAAATATTACTGAAAATTACAATTAGCTAATGGATAAAGCACAGTGAAAAATCAACAAACCTAGATAAATAACAGAAAAAAATCAAACCTAACTAATATATAAATAACACTGAAAAATCAACAAACCTAGGTAAATACCAGCAAGAAATCAAACCTAACTAATATATATATATAAATAACACTGAAAAAGCAACAAACCTACGTAACAGGTCAGAAAACAAAATGAACAAACCTAACCACTGGATTTATAAATATGAAAAAATGAATGCACCTTGCTAACAGATCAGTGATGTATCCACCGAGTGGTTTAAGTGAGGGATACGACTTGGACGCCCAGACACCTGGCACCTTCCCGATGAGCATGGAGTTGAACACCTCCTCTAGGTCAGATGACATCACCACCAGACCCTTGATGGCTTTCTGCAAGTCCTGCAGGGACGAGCGTACGACGGCCGTAAGTCGGTTGAAGCGGATCAGTTCCTGACGCAGCACGGTGTTCATAGACTCATCATACAGCACGGGGAATTTGTTTGTCACCTGGTGGACAACAACACAGAAATTAAATGTTGTGTTAGTATACTCATACAGCACAGAAAATTTGTTTGTCATCTGATGAAGAACAACACAAAAATGAATTGTCGTGTTAATATAGACTGTCATAGAGCTCAGCATGGGGAACTTGTTTGTCATCTGATGGAGAACACAAAAATTAACTTAAAAGGTTAACTAAATTATAGACTCATAGAACAATATACAAATTAACAGACATTAAATGGCTCTCTTCATCTCCAGCCATCACAAAAGATAAATAGAGGAAGATGGTCATGGTCATACTTTTTTAGATTTTGTCTTACAGTGATCATCTTGTTTATTTTTTAACCTTTAAACATTCGACATGTACCAGTAAATGCTGCTGTTCTCCAGATAGAAGTTCCTCTTACATAGCTGTGATAAAAACAGCAAGTACTTTTCACTTGACCACTGTATGCTAGCTATAACTTACATATTCCAGGTCAAAGTTGGCTACTAGCTATAACTTACATATTCCAGGTCAAAGTTGGCTACTAGCTATAACTTACATATTCCCAGTCAAAGTTGGCTGGTAGTTTAGACAGGATGTCTGTATACTAGCTATAACTTACATATTCCAGGTCAAAATTGGCTGGTAGTTGAGACAGGATGTCTGTGTACTAGCTATAACTTACATATTCCAAGCCAAAGTTGGCTGGTAGTTTAGACAGGATGTCTGTATATTAGCTATAACTTACATATTCCAGGTCAAAGTTGGCCGGTAGTTGAGACAGGATGTCTGTATACTAGCTATAACTTACATATTCCAGGTCAAAGTTGGCGGGTAGTTTAGACAGGATGTCTGTAGCCAAGTCCTGCAGGACGTCACCTGAAGATTTACCTTCTCCTCCTGACTGGCGGGGTAAACACAGCAGGATACTCTCAAACAGCTAAAATAAAATACACTTTTACATTTTACACAAATCATTAGTATTTCTTAATGTGAACTTATGAATGTAAAAAACTGTACAAAAAATGGCATAGTGTAGCAAACCAATTTGGTGACTTATACTTTGATTAATGTTTTGAATCAACATGTTAAGGAACGACAAACTGTGTGACAAGAGACAGGAATCAAGCTTGAACAGCCAACAACTGGAATGATGAAGTTAACAGACACCACGTATCATAACAAAACAAAATAGGTAACAAAAATGCAGGAAAATAGAGGGGTGTGTATGAAAAACACCCAGCTCTAGATGTGGCCAAATTATTTTGATTTATTTAGATGACAGGAGACAATACATACTAAATTGTGGAACTTGTCATCCATCCCATCCTACTATGAATTATTATTATTTTGAAAAAATAATTTCAGCTTGGTTTAATGTAAGAAGAAAAGTAATAGTGTTTTGAAATAACAAAAAAACCCTCAACTATTTTTGTGTGCAATTTAGAAAACAATCGGCTCAGAAATAAATAACTTGTAGTAAACTACACAGTATTAAAACAAGGTGTTCCCTGTGAAAAGGACTGTATGCCTAATTGTGTGATGGCATGAGTGGAGCAGCAGCAGGAGGTGTGACTAAACACTAGGAAGAACCCAGACATGGTGTAAGAAGCCTACCTGGTTGGTTTCCTGGTTGTCCTTGGTGATATCTGCATTCTCGTGAAGTCCAAACACCTCTGGGTTAGGGAGTAGTGGCAGAGACCGGATGTATTCTACAAATTCGTCATACGTTTCTGCTTTTGGACAGCGGTAGATCCCACTGGGAGAGAATCTGACACAACAAAACCAATCTTACAATAAAACATGCAGACACATTCAGCTTTTACATTCATTTTATAATCAGATCCCAAATGTTTACAACTGTGTGATGAAATGACAATTTTGAAATATTTTTGCTGTAGGTAATTTTTAGCATGCCTAAATCAATTGTAAAACAGTAACTTCTGCAAAAAATATTTTCTTAAAAATCCAAAATTATCTCTTCAACTTATAGCAATAATTTGTATTCAGTGGCAACAAAATGCCATCAGTAAAGTATGAAAGTTACATTGGTGCTGTCGTTAGTTCAGCTATACAGCAGACTGGTGAATGATAAGGTAGATAAGTGAACTGTATGTCAGTTTGTGGAAAGTCTTACTTGTAATTCTCCTCAGAGATGATCTTTTCTGTGTAGAAGATGGAGAGCAGAGACAGGAGTAGTCGTCTGTCCTTGTCGTCAGTGACACGCCCGCCATAGTTACACTCGCCTGTCAGGTAGGTGATGGCCGGCAGAGGGAGCTCTTCGTAGTCATTGAGGAACATCTGACAACAGCAGATATAACATTATAACTATCATACCTCTTAACTGAAACTTGGCATTTGGCAAACACAGCATCACTGCATATATATCAAACAAGCCTACCACATTGTTTCATTAGCAGTAAGGGTTCTTTTATATGTACTTTGTCACAGACAGGACATCACATACCACAGCCTTGATATACCAGTCATGGTGCACTGGTTGGGACAGGAAAAAACTAAATCAGAGAATATGATCCACTGAGGTGATCCACCGAGGTTGTTTAATCCGATCCTGTGACACAAGCACCTCAGGCATGTGACCTCAGGCATGTGACCTCGGGCATGTGACCTCAGGTGTGTGACCTCAAGTGTGCACTCTACCAACTGAGCTAGATCTGACCTCTGCTTACATAGGAAGAGAAGACAACACAGTTAATACATTTTATGTATAGAAGTGATCCTTGATGGAGGTTTGTGTTTTACTACCCCAAAGTTATTTTTTTTCTCCAAACTATTAACTTGGAAATTAATCTAACAACATATTTCTGTCCATATTGTGACATTTACAACAGAGTGTATTTTGACAGAGTACATGGAACACAAACAGGTTTAATGGTGGTGTGCAACCTAACTGCCACTGAGGAACAACTCACAAGCATCTGTCTCATGCTGATTCTCAGATCGGACTCGTTGAACTCGTACGGGATGTTCCAGCCCAATGGTCCAAACTTCCTTCTCTCCTGCACCATTGCATGGAAGAAACACAAACCCAGCAGCATGTTGTGCCATTTCAGTGGCTGAAAACAAAAACAGAACTACTTACAAAGACCATCAAACAAAGGAACATCAATAAATTACATTTCAACTTACGTTTTCCAACGACCTAAAGCTGGTTAATTTATACTCATTTGAATCATTGGTAAGCAAGATGTGGTCTCTTTGGGCGAGTGGTTAGAGCTACAACTACCTTATTTAAACTGATATATAATCACTGAATTAAAAACCTTACCTTGTTGCAGCCATTGAAGAAAGCTGGATCAGAAATGGGGTCGTTCAAGTAGGACCTCATCAGATTGGCTCTCATTCCTTTGGGAGGCTCATTTGTCATCTTCACACCTGGAACAGAACACGTTAGTATTTAAAGTTCCACCTACCAACATAACCACCTGTTTAACATTTGCACTTATTTAACATTGACACCTGTCTAACATTTACAACTGTTTAACATAATCACCTGTTTAACATTTACACCGGTGTTTAACATTTAAACCTATTTAACATTTACACCTGTCCAACATTTACACCTGTTTAACATTTACACCTGTTTAACATAACCACCTGTTTAATGTAAACACCTGTTTAACATTTACACATGTCTAACATTTATACCTGTTTAACATTTACACCTGTTTAACATTTACACTTGTTTAATGTAAACACCTGTTTAACATTTACACGTCTAATATTTACACCTGTTTAACATTTACACCTGTGTTTAACATTTACACCTATTTACCTTTTACACCAGTGTTTAACATTTACACCTGTTTAACTTTTACACTTGTTTAATGTAAACACCTGTTTAACATTTACACGTCTAATATTTACACCTGTTTAACATTTACACCTGTGTTTAACATTTACACCTGTTTAACTTTTACACCAGTGTTTAACATTTACACCTGTTTAACTTTTACACCAGTGTTTAACATTTACACCTGTTTAACTTTTACACCAGTGTTTAACTGTTACACCTATTTAACTTTTACACCAGTGTTTAACTGTTACACCTGTTTAACATTTACATCTATCTAACATTTACATCTGTTTAACATTCACACCTGTTTAACATTTGCACCTGTGTAAAGAAGGGGACAATCAAGGCATTTGACCTGGTATGCGTATTCAACAATATATAATGCACATTATTGCTTAATATCAACAAGTATAATTGTATAGTTAATTAATAAAACGGTTAAATGTGACGGCTATTATATATAATGGGCGCAGACATTTTGTACCATCCCAGTGAATACACCCTCTGGCAAGCTGGTGGTTATGTAATACCTGACGTGTCACGTCAGGAATTAAGTCTTCGAACTAAAGAAACAAAACATACCTGATTTTTGCGGATGCATCGCAATATTCTGTAATAATAGTCATCCTAGTAAGCCAGCAACAATTATGTATTATATTTAATACAAAATAAACCACCATTGTCAAAGTGTTGAAATAACTACTATGTTTTGTACATAAATTAACCCATGTACTGAAATAATAATTGGAGTGTTTTCTTGATTAATTGGTCCTTTCTTTCCATGGCCTGTACCTGTGGTTCTTGATTGGCAGGTATATATTTAGATGGTCCCTAGACACTATGTCTAGATGCACTAAAAAGATGTACCTCTTTTATTAAGATATTGTGTTATAACCGCACCAATACCCCTCTATTCGTAATGGGACATTACCAGCCTCCTGCATTCTTACTGTAATTATTCTAGAAAACCCTTGATTAACTAAACTTTCCCATCTAAAAATTACAAAACTGACCAATTATGTTGTCCCAAAGAAAAGAAAATTATCACTTGGGTATTGTGAGTGGTCGTTTTTGTTCAAACGTAGCATCATTTATGTAGTTTTACAAGTTAGGTTCATGAAAGCAAAGTGCCTTGTCGGAAATTAGAGCGTTTGTTTACACTGTGTATAGAGCAGATGGACGGAGCTGACGTCACTTCGCCCCAAGCTACACCACCGGACGTCACAAAAACGAAACAAAATGGCTGTCCCCAGTTAGCAGGATTAATCATGTATTTTATTAACTCTAAAAGTATGCGTTTTTCATTTGTTAAAGTGTCAGTATGTTTTGTTAAAAATAAGAGTTTAAATCAATAAGTTGATACTACTGGACAGACATATATATTTAGCACTTCCTAGGTAAGTGTTGTAACCTATTGGCAATATTATTTATTTGTGCAATTAAACCAATTACTTTCAAGATTATTACAATATTAAGCACTATTAAATTAAACAGGAGTAACACAATTGATTACTTTAAGAAGTATGGGCAAGTGGACAAATATATGGGGCAAATGAATATCTGATTGGCACTTGCCCTGTGGCAAGTGATTTTTTCGAAAATGTTTGAACACCTGTTGATCATAGGATATTTGTGTATCAAAACTTTAAATTAGGAACAAAGATGCTTTTACCATTCTTCTTATGGAGTTGCATAGTAACAAACACTCATAAAGTTAATGACGTTCTGATAAAGCTGATAAACTACACCATTAACCTGTTATTCTCTATATATGTTATATATATGCATACATGTCGGAGATACCAGAAAATATAAATGAACATGTTTACCATTTTGTAGAATGGAGACCGGGAACTGATCGGAAGGGTAACTCGTCAACCAAAGTCGGAAATTCTTGTGTGTGTTTTCTGGAATAATACTCTGGGAAAAGAAAGACAAGTATACATCAGTAATATGTATGACATCAACAAATGTACCTGTGAGTAATAGTGAGCACACTTCATTTGAAATGTTATTTTAAATAATTAGATCTCATATGCTGTTCAACTGAAGTGGGGGCCATGCATAACTTAGTGTAATTAGTATAGATGTTAAGATACACAAATATCAACCACCTAATTTAGATCTATATGATTCTAATTCGTCGAAAAAATTGGAGGGTAGAATTTTGATTCACAATAAATATCTTGTCAGAAGTTAGGGTTTGCATCCATTTCTGAAAGTTATGAAGCTTTATCCAAAAGACAACACCTAAACACTGTGTACAAATGATGAGCTTGATAATGTAAAATTCAGCTTTTATTGTTTACCTCCTCACATATCTTTTCAAGTTTTGGCATCCAGCTTGTGGCCAAGTGACAGTTCTGCAGGACAACCCAGGTGCCATTTGCTATAGCAATGTCGATCATCTTTGCTGCTATAGGTCCCTGAAACATTTAATAAACAGATTATATGTATTAAATTTCACCCAGTACTAGTATGTGAATCCATAACCTACCGACCTTAAAGTCAATGTTATAATCACTATGCCACAGAGGTTGGTAAAAACAACTCTGACAACCTGTCCCTGTCCGAGAGAGATGGTCTGAATTCTGTCGCCACTGTACCCGGTGTCCTGACCAAACTAAAAACCACTCACCTGTCCCTGTCCGAGAGAGATGGTCTGAATTCTGTCGCCACTGTACCCGTTGTCCTGACCAAACTACAAACCACTCACCTGTCCCTGTCCGAGAGAGATGGTCTGAATTCTGTCGCCGTGGTACCCATTGTCCTGACCAAACTTGAGCAAGGCCACCATTGGATCTGCTCCTGGAGACAACACGAAGATTAGAGGTGCACAACAGTTCGAGTCAGCAAATGATCCAGGAAGGTCAAAGGTCGGAGGTTCAATAAACGACTGGCCGAGGTTGTCGACAATGAAGTCTTGTGTGGCCGGCACCACCTTGTCGGGTCGCAGAGTCCGTAATATGGCCATTCTCTTAAGACCACCCATGTTGTTAAACGGAGCGGGAAGAGGGAATGCGTTGGGTGACGACGAATCATAGAACTTCTTCCATTCACCCACATGTTCTTGGAAGTCTGAAATATTTGAAAAGTTAAAGAGATAACAAACAGTACCTAACTCAGTCACGATAAGGGCCATCAAAGTCAAGACTCAAGATTTCAGCAGTTTCCAGAATACCTGCTGTCTGTACGGACAAGACTTCATTAAAGCCTGCACCCATGTCTATAAAACTTTGACAGAGTTTAACCTAAAATCTGTAATGATATCACAGTCTCAAAGTCCTGAGTCTAGACTCTAAAAGTTTTATAAACACCAGGCCAGGAGTCTAAATTTTAAAGTTTAATAACCATGGAGCCACAACTCCTCACAAGGAATTCGGATCATTTGTCAACACAGTAGCACCATGAGAACAAACATCCATATTTTCATACTTGACGACACTCGCAAAGAATAAGATATTTATGAAACAACACCACACTAATCATAGATGACTGATAAATAATCTAAATGGAAGAGTGAGAAATATAGACCGTTTTATAACAGGTAACTGACAATCTGTCAGATAGGCTGGTAATGTGAAGAACAGTTGGAAGAATTGGCTATGAGAAAAATACAATCAGCAAAATGCTTAGAATAAGCCGAGCTGACAATATGAGAAAGAGACTTACGAGTCTTGAACTGACTCAGGGATGGAATATCTGATATCCTCACAATCTCCGACCACGACTTGTCCGACAGCCACTCAGGGGCAGGGTTTGGGAATGGGTTTTCAAGAGCCACACCTCCTGTCAACAAGAATCTCCAGATGGCTTCCTCGATCCTCCCCCTGTGAAAAAAACAAACATTACATGACAAAAAGAAGAAACCTGTTCATCTCCTTTATTTTAAAAATAATTTGAAGAAAAAACCCACATTAAATGCGATAGTTATTCACAAAGAATGTAAATGTGTTTTAATCAGAATATGTTAAATGTGATCATAATTCAGCAAAGAATGTTACTGACAAGTGAAAAAAAAGAAAAGAAAAAAAGAAGAAATAATTATTAAAAATCAAGATACAGATCAACAGAAGAGTTAATTTATCTATGATTACTTCAAATGTTTTGAGTTATCCACCCTTGAGCCAAAGCACTGATGATTTTGCTGTTACATAATTTACCACACGTCTCTCTCACACAACTGTGTTCATTTAGCAACTGAATTTTAAAAATAATACAAAGGAGCACCTACTCGAAATAATAAAGATAAAAAAAGTCATAGCATTTCTGTATTTAATATATACTCATTTTAAAAGTGAAAACCCTCTTTTTATTTGACGCATGTGTAACTACACATGTACATACTTTTTCAAAGCTTAAACACCTTGAGAAAAACAAGATGCATAAATTTGGCTGTTATTATTTTTTTTTTAAAGCAGACTGTGATATGCTGCTACAGGTAATAATGATGACATGCTGAACATTGGTGTGGTAAGAGAAGTGGCTGCTATAAAGAGAGCCATATGTGCAGTGTGACTGTAGCACAATGGCTATGAGCACAAGACTCACTACCCATACAAAATATGTTTTTGTCTCTGTGTTAAATGTTTGTGATGTTTTGAATTTAAAAGAAGAAGAAGAAAAAAGACCACCACTCACTGTCCCTTCATGATGCCGACACACAGGATGAAGGAGAAGAGCAGCTTGTCCTTCTCAAACAGCGATCGGCACACGTTGCGGTAGATGCTGCTGGTGAAGTGGTCGTTGAGGTTGAAGATGCGCTCCTCCAAGTCATCAGACGGTGTGCTGTTGATGATTGACTGGAACACACACACTCACGGTTAACTATATAATGTCTTATTCTTTATACATAATAATAATAATACATTCTTTATTTAATGAGGGTAAATAACTTAGCAAAAGCTAATCTTCCTTGAGTCCATCAGGTACAAACAATAGGCTACAGAAATACAATACATACATTTATGAACAAATGGAAAATACATACATGATATAAAACATACAATATACAAATGATATTATTTTAAAATGTTATGTTTCAGTCTCTATGAAACAAAAGCAATATTTGCTTTACATGTATACAGATTTAAAAGATTAGGATTTAGACACCCCTAACTTTGACACTAGTTTCTGTACAATCATTCAGGATTTTCTCTTAATAGACATCGACGTCATGAAAATCGTTATAACTATTTAATATACTGAACACCATTGAAAACGCACCATGGTATTGTATTCAATGTTATATGTTTTAAATGAAAATGCACACAAATTGTGAACTGTAAATTCTGTAACTTATTAATTTACCATTAGGAAATTAAAATAATGAACTTTTACAACAATGCACCTTACAATCTGGAAGTAGTCACCAAACCGCAACACATGTTGCACTTCTGAAAAAAATTGTGCAACACGTGACTGTGTGCACAAATTGTGATAGCTTAGATCACGGCCTATAAATGCCACTGTAATTTTGTACTGTTCCTTTATGTGACAAAATGTTATTACAATGCCCGTATTGACACAAGGACATGGAAGAGCAGATAGGATGCATGATGCTGGATTATCAAATTGCACTATAGCACAAAGTCTTAGATGTCATCACTCAACAATATCAAGACTGTTTAGTTGTTTACAACAAACTGGGACCACTCTACATCGACCATGACCTGGCCAACCTGCTCACCCAGAACTGCACACCTTTCAACAGGACAACGCAAGAGTGTACACTACAAAATTAACCATGCAGTTTTTAGCTAATGCAAACATTCTTATGGCCTGCACTATCCCCTGACCTTTCTCCAATCGAGCATTTGTGGGATGAGATGGGACGACGTCTCCACCAGCAGCGTTAGTTTCACAATGTTCGGCATCTTGAGCAGGCACTCCAAGATGAATGGCAGAGGTTACCCCAGAACCTCATCCAGAGGCTGATTCTGTCCATGCGTCAACGCTGCTTAGGTGTGTAAATGCTAGAGGTAGCCACACAAATTACTGACTTTTCATTTTTTGATAGTCACTCTAGTTTTCATTATTGAATAAAATTCTACAAACTTTGATGTTGGTGTCTGTTGTTAATTAAACAGATAAACCCCTTACATTAAAAAACACTGATTAACCAAATACTTATAGTGCATTAATATACCAAAATATAAGTGTATTATCCCGGATGCATTTTCAATGGTGTTCAGTATATTATAGCTTTTGTATTTTTCACTGACCAATTTCATTACTGACAAACCTACAAACTTTAATGGAAAGCCCCGGTAGGTAATACCCATTTATGTAATTTTAATATTCAGCTTTTCATTCCATCTGCTACTGGTACTAGTTTCGGACAGATACTGATAGTGTATATAGGTGTATGTCCTGGACAGAGAGGCCGGCCCCTGTGCCAAAGACAGGTGTGTGCTACACCAGCTTGTTCTGAATGTACATATAAAATCCTATGACATGACATGACATGTAACAGTAAACGTCACCTGCAGGTAGAGGTTGATGAACCAGTTGAGTGAGTACTGGTACATGGGCTCTATGTTAGCGAGGTCGGAGATACAGAAGAAGAGAATGGAGGAATGCACGGCCACTGGCTTGTATCCGTTCCTCGTCTCGTCAATCTCGATCTCTGTCGCTGCAGCGATTTCCTGTTTGGCTGAGATCTCCTCTGACAGAACCTTGGACGAGGACAAGATCTTGATGGCACTCTCGTCCTCCAGGATGTTGCCCTACAACAAACAGCAGCAGTAAGAAGCAACTTGTTGGTAAAATGTCTTAAACAAATATTATTAACTGTTCACATAACAATCAGATTAAACTGTCATTTCACACCAATACTAGGACACAATATAAGCTATTTCCAGGAGATAGCTATTAGTCACACAGAGATAACTTGTGAATAAAAATAAAACCAGACAGAAACAGATACAATAGTAGAAAACAAAGATAAAACCGTCAACCTATTTTTTAACATCTTGTATTAAATTAAATACTAAAGACTATTAACACTGTTTTATCTTGGGGGCCGTTCAAATATTACGTAACGCTATTTTTGTCAAAATTAGACACCCACCCACCCCCTTGTAACGCTCTGTAACGCTAGACGATACACCCCCAAAATATTACGTAACGCTCGGAGATAACCCCCCACTCGTTGACATAAAAATCGTATTCGGAAAAAAACATGAAATAGCCTCTATATATTTATACCCATGAACGCTATGATGACGTCATTAAAGTGACGTATTGCTGTACGATAGATAAAGAAAGCGCGTTTTCACTTTCGCCATTTTAAAATG
>JAECMU010140615.1:1411-14812 GCA_016106625.1 Dracogyra subfuscus
AAAAAAAAAAAAAAAAAGAGAGTGAGAAGAAATACATTTAACTATTTAATTACTTTCTGAATAGAACAATTATGATCTACCAAAAAGGTTTTGGGGCTCTTTTTAGAATTCCTATAACACCTGTGACATCATTACAAAATTTCCAAATTCCTAAACAAAAGGTTTTTTATTAGGATGGGGTGGTTTTTTTTGTTTTTTTCTCTATAAATAATTCATTTTGATTGATCTGTTTGTGACACCTAATAGCCAATATTAATATTTTATGCTGGTGTGTCATGAAACATTCATTCAATTTTTACAATTCATACCTGTTAAGGCTAAGCTTTTTATTTTTACATAAAGTTGTCTGTACAAGCTGTGGAATAAATACAGGGTGGTTCTTCCATCACATTCACTCCATCTTTCATTCAAATATGCATCAGTAAATAATTTAAGCAAATACTACGAGACACAATATAATGGCAGTCAAATACATTAGACGTGGGTATAGCACAGATACTTGTAGAAATAGATTTCTATTTAAAACTTATTTTTCACTCCATGTATTTGTTATTTACAACTGTACTACATTTAAAATAAAGATTGAGCGAACAAAATATACATCTATATATTAAGTAAATGCACGTCAATTTGAATTAAAATAGACCTAGGAACAAAATCATACTGGTAATTTGAATATTACACAACGTATGAAGTCCATTACACAGACATGACAATACATATAACAACAGTACATACAGGTTTGTCCTGCAAAAGGCAGAATGAAAACAAAAAGAATACAAACTAATAGGTAAAACTGCCCATGGAAAATAATACTAAAAGTTATCAATATACACAACTACACCAAATGTGCTGATGATGGGTGATTTTACATATATATATATATATATATATATATATATATATATATATATATATATATATATATACCAGTATCGCCCATAGGTCAAATAATTCTTAAATCTTATTTATTTTGCCTGCTCAAATAGAATACAGTTTTTATCAAATTCGTTCAGAATAGCCAAGAGCGGAAGTGAAAAAAACCCTATTTTTACAGAAATTACAACTACGGTACACATAAACAGAACTCCCTGTACGGTTTTACCATGTCAGTTGTTTCAAGATTGCACAAGAAAAGTATCCCAATCTACAAGTAAATAATAATTAAAAAATAATATTCCATTTTGTGGAATCTCAGGTTGCATGGTTTATGTAATATTTGGTTACTGGTCATTTGAACCATTGATTACTGCCAGTGCAAAAGGTGATATTCAGAATATTATGTATGTCATCTTCCAAGTTATTGTTATAGATTTTGCAAAGCAGTTGTTTATTATTAGTGACTGATCGGGTTTTGGGGGTTTTCTACTCAATACTTACAGCATTTTATTGAACAGATCACTGGTAATGTGGAATTTATCCTCAAGAATAAAATAATCAATTCCTAAAATAATTTACACTAAATATTCAGTAAATTGTAATTATACTTAGTTCATTATATGTGCCATTGAAAACAACTTGACTACACACAGAGAACTTTATAGATGCAAGTGCTTAGGAAAAGACATGGAAATGCAGTTGATACACACAATGTATGAAGTCTTTAAAATTTATACTGACCTAAAGTGGTTGAAACAAAGACTAGAATAAAGCTTGCAGGTAAATGACAATCAATTGGTTGCATAAAACTTACCAGAAAAACAAGGTTATTGGTTTGCAGTGGATGCATCAAGGCTACACATCAAAATCTCCAGTTGTTGGAAATCAAACCACACCAATCCATACAAGGAACATGACGTAATGGCTACACATGTTTATAATGGTTGTAAAACTGGTTACAAATGAGGGCCATTTATTACAAAGGAATTAAATGTATAACAAAAATATTTCTTCTAATAGGTTAAACAAAACCATACAAGAATATTATTCAACAATCACCTCACATTATAAACATGCATTAACATTTCTGATTATGTTTTCTCTCCCTCACTCACGGTCACAAATTTTATCCATCATGAACAATTAAACTGTTACACAACTAACAAAATTATAGTGTTGTAAAATATTAGATTTTATCTTCATTACATAGAGATGTTAACTAATCCAACAGACGACCATGTCAGTTACTTGACTCGACTGACCAAATATGGTCAGGAAGTATACAAATGTTGAATCTTCTGTTAAATTACTGATACATGGAAGTGCAACAGAGAATTCATCAAATGAAAATAATCAAGCCTCAAACAATTACATCCCATGTAACTTTGTTCATGAACATTTCAAACACTCTGTGACCGGTTTTCATGCATAAAATGTTATAAAATGTATTGAATTATCAATAAACAAAAATATACACACTTGGTAATTCAGTATTTAAATGGGAGACATCTGGCATGGAGTTGAACCCACGTAGTATGTAGCAGCTGGATTCAAACAATGAACCACGTACAATAGACCTGTTGTACCTTTTTGTCAAAATATTAGTTTTATGTCAACCTGTGTTGGTTTTGTTCACATCTCTATGCAACGGAGAAAAACATACTTATTTCAGATATCAGAATCTAAATGGTTACAAAATTACTTTTTTTAATCCCTACATTGCCCCAGTCACAAGAGCTCTATTGGTTGGGCGTTTTAACAGCATGTACCAAATTATTCACTCAAATATTCACACCACACAATATAGATGACTTTTATTTCAGCATACTGTTCCAACCTGATCTGGATCACCTAATAATAAAACAAGGCTTCTGTCAGAGGTAAAACGGGTATGGCAACATACCCAAATTTGTTTTGAAGATATATATTTTTTAAGTTGACCTTTTGACAAAATTAATGACTCTTTCTCATTTCTTAACCCTAACCCTAAACCATTTTCTTTCTGGGGGGAGGCCCTCCATATCTCCTGTTAACTATGGTTGCATTCAGCATACACATTGTAAATACCGGTATTCAATTCCATAGTGCCATACCCTAAAATGTATTTTCGGCAAAAGCCCTGAAAAAGGTTTTAGGACTCAATGTCACTGAACGTATTTCCTCCGCGTGGTTTACACATTTATCAGCACCAAGACCTAATGGCAACACAAATAAGTCAGACACTTATTTGAGGGTTCACTCATTTGATTGCACTATATAAATATAACAAGCCATTCTCTCAAAACCAGGTCAAACAACTACAGGTACATATGATCTGTAGAATTCAGAACAACCATGCATGGTACTTTCAACTAATCAAGGCTTTATTACGCTTGCATATTTCACTTTAAGCTACTGGTGTCCGTGCAGGAACCGTTACACGCTATATAGCCCAGTGTCAACTCTTGCTTTAAGAACTGGCTCCACATACAGTCTCGTAAATGTTCACTAGATCACCAATGTGTCCATATTTATCAAACTGAATTCCATTTGTTCTTAGCTGAATAGCTGTACACATGACATCCACAGTCTTCTATTTATCAAGACAATTTTCACGGAAGATCATCAAATATATATATAATTATTTGGTTTCACAACATGTTTTTGTATTTTTTTGTAATGCACCCAACTATTCGCAAGTTGCTAAAGCAATGGTAGAATGTACCCACTACATCATCACAGAATGGAGCACTCCACTGTCAGAATGCCGTAGTTTCAGTTAGTTTGTGGACGCTAGGTATTGGAGTTGGTTAGCTCTTACACCTCTGTTGTAAATATTGCAAGAATTCATAGTACGACATGCTCGATTCACTCCTGTCTTCAACCATGTGTTCAAAAAACAGGTACCTCATTTTGCTGTCTTCCCTGGAAAGAGAACAAGAAAAAGTGAATTAGTTATCATTGGAACAATCACAATTACAGGTCTCAAGAGTTTTCAGGGCTAGCTATGGCACTGACCAATTTACGTAGAGGGGAATGGCAGAGTAATTCTCCATTCCTTAAAAATAATGGAGCCGAGACCCCGTAGGGGTCGAGGCCCATCGGTTTTAAGGAGAGTTACGAGGTTATTCCCCTATTTAAATCACAATTTAACTAGCAAGTTGTATCAGCATATTTTTAATTTACTCGTATTGATCTGTTTTAGCCATTTAGCTAGTCAGCGCTCCATTCCTGAAAAAATAATGGAGCGTTACAACAATAGAATGACATCACTAATGTGATTTACCAATTTTGAAAACAGTTGTTGAATGTTTATTTTAAATTGGTGATAGAATTCTATGTAATAACTGGTAAAATGGGGGATTAATAATTACCTGATAACAAGAAATGTGGAACCACTCGGTGCGTTATCAGTCAAGTTGTTCACAAAATTCCTAACATTTTCTGAAGTTGGGTTTTCTAGTTCAGGCAAATCAGTCTGAAAAACAAAACAAAACCACAATGAAAATAATGCAGCAGCAACAAAGATAAATACAATATGCAAGTCCTAATTTCTATATCTTGTGACTATTCAATTATTTTGCTGTATTATTGTAGAATTAGAATTATCACTGTGACCTTAAAATATACCCGAGCACAAAAACATTATATTAATTAAATTAAGGTCATTTCCTTTCCCTTTTCACTAATTTTGTTTTTGGGGGGCAGGGGGAGGGAGAGGGTATATAATAAACCTAAGTTCTTCAGCTCACCACTCTAATACTACAACAAACCTAACTTATTTTAACCCAAAGTAAATATTAAATATTCTACAATTGTTCCAGACTTGATAATATCAGGGTGGAGAACAAGAGGGGAAGGGGGATTTTAAATATATCCACAACATACAAATTAAAATAATCTAAATCATAGAGGAAAAGATGTGCAGATCCACCATGTACAAAATAAACAATAATTAATTCCAGCCCTAAACAGGCCTCGGCTCTTTGTACTGACCATGCCGTCAGGTATGGACATGAAGTTGGGTTTGTCGAAGACCTGCTGACAGAAGTAATCGCTGACGGCCCCTCCAACTAGTATCAGCATCTGTTCACCAGAGTCCATAAGGTACACGCCGTGACGGTCGATGTTTGCAGAGTTCAGCTGCAGCACAGGCGGCTTTGGGATAGTAATGCCGTTCTTTGATTCCATTACCTGAACGAGGATGGAAAGGTTGAAATAAAGCAATATGTTACCTACCATCAAGCGTAGTAAAATATACATGTGTATATAGAACAAGAGGCTTCATTAATATTACAATGTGTGTAAAGAAAACAGCCGCCGTTATCAACAAGCTATTGGACCCAAAATATTTTTGTATCTTCCAAGTTCAAAAGCAATAATTATGTACAACAAATTAATAAATTACCAAGGAAGTCAAACCTGACTTGCAAAAGTACAAGATAAAGTTATACAGCTTAAGATATTATGGTAAAAACTTCTGGAAAACTATATACGAGACAGACAGAAATGACGACAGAGACAAAACTTAGACCCCTCCAGTTGGACAATAAAATGCAACATGTTTCTCTTTTATAAAATTATACATTCAGAGCTCTTCCAGTATTGATCACATTGGATGGAGAAAAGACATGGCAGACCCACAAGTCGTAAAATAATAACTGTAATGCTTCCCCCGCCATATTATTAGTTTTGGAATAACCGTAATGAAGATGCTCTACCTCTTTGTCCAGGTTGTGTATTGGGTAGAGATCTGGGTAGATGAGTTGGATCAGGTAGTTACACGGCAACGACTTGAACTGCTGCATCAGAAACACCCGGTCGTCCAGCTTGATGGTCGAAGACAGCCGAAATGCTTTCTACAAACAAAAAATATTTCATGTTTTCATATCTTGTGTATGTAATGATTAACACATTTATTTAATAAAACAAAACTTAATTTAAACATATATAAGTTAAAATTCAAGATAATCCCCATGAAATGAATGGAATAAAGCGATCTGCAATCGTCTACACGTATTTCGTACTTAGCAGCTGTTCAACCATTAACTAATTGTATGTTAATACTTATTTTCCTGCTTATATCCTATTACGGTTCAAGCATACTGTCCTGGGAACATACTTCAGCTATCTGGACTGTCTGTTCACCACAGAGGGTTACATGTTAGTAAGAGAGATGGTGGTGTTGTGGTCTTACACCAACCCATAGAGTTGATAAATTCACTCTGGGTGGAAGCCGTTACTGGGAACCTCAGCCTTACATTCAATGGCTTAACCACTGTACCACTAATGCTAAATCATTCTATTTGTTTTCGATCCCTTTCCTATTTTGATGCTTTCTAACATCTATTCCAAAGTCATAACCCTCCTCCACTCTCAAGCATTACATAATTGTTAACGACCAATAATACATATTCATGTATAAATTTTAGTTTCAATACAACAAGCCTTACACTTTTTATCAAGGACAGAATGAAGACAGGCAGGCAGCGCAGGGTGAAGGGGTACAGCAGAGCACCCATACGCTGGGAGGGCGCGATATGGTTGGAGTACGACTGGGTCGCATCCAAGGCAGCGTTTATCATAGCATCTTTGGCATCCCCCACAGATGATGACACTGACCTGTCAACAGCTGAAAGAAACAACATGTGTCCATAAATATTAGAAATGTATTTTAAATAATATTAAATTGCATAAAACATTCATTCAAATAATATTAAACTACAAAATGTATTTAATATTTAATATTATGTATACACTTTGTTGAACCACTGTTTTCTCTAAATGCTGTTTAGATCGCAAACCAACCATGTGAACTTCTTTGCCTGGATGGTACAAATTGTAACCGTGAAACCTCTGTGATCAGTCCACCATATAAAATGTTCTATAACTGAAATACTAGCAAGCCAGGCAATCAAACATATACCACTAAGAAAATGAGTGACATATAATTTGGCCAAATTAGAATAACAAATTTAAAAATATAAGCATTCGTTAAAAACAGAAATGGTTCTTTTATTAAATGTCAGCATATAAATACTATTAGTTTCTGATCCACTTTATTACCTATTTTCTATTTGTTTAGACTACTAAAACACTAGTCTTTTCCAACCATTTTCAAATATTTGGTATTAAAACACTAGACGTTCCTACCCATTTTCAAATATTGGATCAGCATATTAAAACACAAAACGATTTTCTTACCCATCTTGGCTAACAGAGAGATAATGGCCTGCTGGTCAGCTCCTCCAAACACGTCGGAGATCTGGTTTGTAACTGGCAGACATAATGTGTGTACTCGGATCCTTCGCTCACCTTCAGTAAGAAAATACACCAATGTTAAGATACAGTAATAAATTATACAGTACTGAAATTGTAACTGTTGAAACACTGGAAACATAAACTGATGAAATAACACATAGCTCACCTGAAGACCTCTAGCACTGAATTAGAGAATAACTAACGAGCTACGAGGAATTATGAATTATCTGCCCCGAGTGAATGAATGTTGTAAACCCGAGCCTTTGGAGAGAAAGATAATTCTAACTCCTCGTAACGAGTTGGTTATTCTCTTTATTACCCATTGTTAATTTTAACTGATTTTTAATGTAAAAATTCCTCTACAACAAAGCCATCAGCCATTACGTCCTATAATCTTACGCACATTACATGAAATAATGTAAGTGACGTCATAGAATAACAATGTTCTTTTCACAGCCAATTGTTTACAGTACAAAATAATACAACTGTATACAAAGTATGACAAATATTTTGAAAAGTCACTAGCCACAGGGCTAGTGGGTCTGTGAAAACCACTAGCCCACCCAGATAAAGCACTAGCCCAAATTCCTGATCAATTATAACTGGATTTTTATATACTTTTTGTAACATTACACATTTACAAGTGTAACAGTAAAATAAAACAAACAATTAATTGTATAATTAAATCATGTTGTAACTTTCAGTTTTTTGTTGTTTTGTACTTTGGTTTTTTGTCAAGTTTGACCCATCATCATTGTTCCATTTTCGCTTTTGCCCTCACCCCAGTGAAAAATAACTGAGCAAACTCATGGTTGATATCTAATCTCATAATTATCAATTACGGTCATAGATGGTTCAATGTATTCGGTAGTGGGTTATACATTTATGTCGCCGAGAACGGTGATATCAATTGCTCAAATACAGCGCATCATCCCGGGCCGATATCAAAATAATATAATCTAATCCGTTGTTAATTGATGAACAAAAAAGTACCGTCTTGTATCGGCAGCTGTAACGCGTTATCCAGACCGCTACACGTAATTACGGTAATAGGCCAAGCAGAGTGCGGTTACCATTAAAGTACATTGTTTTCCTGATTGCCAATAACCACATGTCAGCGAAGTGTTAAATTAGAAAACAATAGGTAAATAAAACAAACACTGAAATTCAAAGCGTGACTGGGGTTTTACTTGATTGAGATAATATAAACCTGTCATCGCTATTTGTGATTTCCAAGTTTTAGCCTCAAACATTTGCGCGAGATTAACTACCACGTGGCGTATCCAACCAATCAAAAAACGCATGTCATTAGACTTATTTCCTGTGCCAGAAACTTCAAAGTGAAAAGTAAACAATGCATGCTGTAAATGTGGCGATGTAGAGATAGCATGTTACTGCAGTTTGCAGACCTGGTTCAAGTAGATTATTATTATATACTGATTTCGATGTTGATATTATTCAATGACAAACGTCAAAATCGAATTTATTAATTGAAATTTCAGCCAAGAGAAAAAGAAAAACCCACACGATCGAGCGATAAGAAGGGGTGGAAACCACTAGCCCGAACTTAAAAACCACTAGCCACGGGCGTCGGGCTAGCGGATTTGTCGAACTCTGCTGTATAGCATTTGAAAATAATGATTATGGAACAAATGGTTTTGGGTTTTTTTTTCAAAATCTTAGTAGATCGAATAGTGTATGTGTAATCCGACTAATAAATGGCCATGGTAAGCAACCAATCAAATGCCATGATTTTTAAGCCAGCCAATCAGTGGCTGTAGAGGCAATCTGCACACTGTGCAGAGATAAAAAAAAAATATTACCCCATATATTTGAACCAATATGGGCAATAAATCCATAAATATTGCATAATAAGTTTTAACTTGCTGATCATCATATCTAAATATAATGGACAACAAGATCACTTGTATCCCACTTTCAGGACACAATAAACTTGTTCAAAGATTATTAATACAATTGTTAAAACATTAAATTTGGTGTTAATTGGTGCAGACATGCTTATAAAAATGCATATTAAAATTTACAAAAATATACACTGCTATTAACTTTACTATATTAATACTAACAAATCATTTGCTAAATACTCTAATCTACCAGTATTACAAAGCCACCAAAACATTTATTCTCAGTGTTAGGTGGCAGTTTCAGTGAGCAATAATTTGTGACATGGTTACAAAGAATTTCTTGCTCCAGCCAGTGCACCACGACTGGTATATCAAAGGCTATGGTGTGTGTTATCCTGTCTGCGGGATGAAGCATATAAAAGATCCCTTACTGCTAATCGAAAAAGAGTAGCCCATTAAGTGGTAACAGCGGGTTTCCTCTCTCAATATCTTTCTGGTCGTTAACCATCTCTGATGCCTTATAACCGTAAATAAAATGTGTTGAGTACCTTTGCTAGACGTGTAGAGTAGTGCAGCCTGGAAACACACGGTGGACATGTCGGTGAGACTGTCTTCGACAGACATCTGCATCCCAAACCCAGCGTCAGGGTTGATGTTCGGAAGTGACAGCAGGTCTGTCGACCGCACAAAGAAGTTACCATGGAACGTGTGGATGCTCAGACCTGTGGGAATTAAAACATCAATTTTGGATAAATATTTTAAAATAATACTTCATGAAAATTTCGATGTTTGTAGACTAGTTTGATAAATGTGAGATTGGTGGAGACTGTTTGTCATCAATCTAAGTTTATGAATTTCGATTCTTGTAATTGAGCCTGTTTCAGACATTTAAATACTTGTAATTGATCAGTTTTATGAATTTAGATACAAGTTTCATGAGTTTAGATATGTGTAGCTGACTGGTATTATTAATTCAAGATATTTGTTGTGAGTTGCATGAATTTTAGATACTTGTAGATATCTAGTTCATCTTTAACAATCAAATAATTTTGTTGAAGAAAAGTAGAATAATTTTAATGTTTTGTTTTTTAAGTAACATAAAATCTTGTTCACTGTACCTCTTGTACACCTAATTCTCATAACGGCCTCGAAGCCAATCTTCCTGGTGAAGTAACGCCGCAAGTCCATGTCGAACTTATCTGCCAAGCTTGGGTTCTTCACAGTGTGAAATGAGGGATAATATTGAATACATCCTCCTGAATACTTCGATATACATGCTGAAATCAAAAGAAAAGAAATAATTACACATACAAGTAATTAGACACAAAATGAGAGTAGAGCATGCGTTAATAGCCTCACCAATATGTACTGAACAAATTAAAAATACACATAAAAAAAAAGAGGGTTATAACATAACCAAAAAAAAAAAACCCCAAAAAAACAATGGCTTATAGTGTTATAGAATGTTTCTATTTGAACTGGAATCAATGTTTTAATGGTTTATTATTATGTGTTAAGCATTTGGTAAGAGTTACCTATTTCCAGAGGCTATCCCATTCAATTAGCAGCCAGTTTGTTTTGTTTAATGACACCAACGGAGCACACTGATTAACTAATCATCAACTACTAGGTTTCAAACCTATGGTAATTCTGACATATGACATCCAAACATGGGCTGAATTTACGAAGCCTGTTTTTCTTAAACGCAGGTGTTTAAGCATAGTAAATGTATGTAGTTACACGTGTGTAAGTCTAAAACAGGTGTTTAAGTATAGTAAATGTATGTAGTTACACGTGTGTAAGTCTAAAACAGGTGTTTAAGCATAGTAAATGTATATAGTTACATGCGTGTAAGTCTAAAACTGGTGTTTAAACATAGTAAATGTATGTAGTTACACACGTGTAAGTCTAAAACAGGTGTTTAAGCATAGTAAATTTATATAGTTACACGTGTGTAAGTCTAAAACAGGCTTTGTAAATTCAGCCCGTAGTAATTCTGATGTCTTCAAAGAAATCTTGCTCCATTTTTCTATTAATAGCACTGGATCTTTTATATAATTTTTTTCACAATGACAGCACATACTTTGATATACCAGTCATAAGGCACTGGTTAAGATGGAAAAAATAAATACAAAAAACAATAGGTCAACTGTGGTGGTTTGATCCCACCCCTCTACATGTAAACACTATATATATATTTATCTCATCTGCTACATACAGGACTAGCTCTGGTACTCGCAAAATTTGCGAGTAGCGAACTTTGAAAGCAGTTGGCAAATTTTATTTTAATTTGGCGAAATAATTTCATGTAATAATTGACATTTTAAAAAAACCCTTGATTTCTGTAATTTGTAATGTCTAATGGACAATTTGGTGAAATGTACACTGAACAAGCTATTACCTAGTGAGGCTATATCAGCGTACTGGCCATTGAGCATGAACAGGTCGACGGCGATCTGTTGAGCCGAGAAGTCCAGCGCCATCTTCTTGTAGAAATCTGTCGCAGGACCAAGATGGGGGATATTCTGCCAAGAAAAAAAGATGCATATAACAATACTGAAGAAAGAAACATCTATTTAGCAATTCTACAGCAAACTGTTTAATTAGTATGGGGGATGGGAGTAGAGTGGATCTAGAATATTGGAGATGAAACATCCTGGAAATAAGACTTTATGAAATCAATTGCCAGTGATTGTATTATTACACTGGGCTGTTGTGATTACCTGTCAGGTGTAACAAACCATGTATAGTAAAGACTGATTCAAACTGTCTGTGTAAAATTGCACATTTAATTTTTTTTAAATCATCAATATTTTCAAAACCATGGCAGAGTATAATTTTGATTAGGACTTTAGCATGCATCATCAATACTGTTTGCCAGGTGGTCTATAATTTTTAAGGAACAGAAATGGTAAAATTATTAGTTTTCACATGTTAACTTGTAAATACAAAACAATTAACAATTGAAAATGAAATGGAAAAAGCAAACACCTCACCTTTCCCACGTCTTGTGCTGGCATTTCTCTCATCTGTAGAGCCCCCGGTCCCACTGTTGGTAACACAGTCTGCATGACTGTCACCCGCCCTCCAGTCGAACTCTGAAAACAGAAACAATACATTAGAACTTGTTACCATTGATACTTCATATCAGATCAAATATTTTTGTCTTCTGGGAAAAAAACCCCACTAAACAAGAAAAATAATTACACAATGCTCAAAATAAACAAACTTGACTGTCTCAGCAAAGTGATGACCGTATATTTTTACTTAACCCGATATTCAGCTTTTGTTATTTTATTAAATTTCAATGCAGTGTTAAAGCTGTCAATCAAAGTTCCAAGTCGTTCAATTTACAGGTTATAACATATATGACATATATTCAGATTTGCATCTCAAAGTAAGGTTCAATCTTGTTGTTTTGGGAACACAACCCAGCTATTAGAACTGTCTGTTCAGGGTAGTGGTTAATAGTTAGTCATACGGTATATTGCTTCAAACACATGGTTAAGTTCCACACTGATAACAGAGAGGACATATGCTGTTACAACTTTATGGGTTATTTGTTTTTTAATCGCAAGAGATCTCGTATATGAAGAATCCCACAGGATAGTATATACCACAGCCTTTGTTAAACCAGTTATGGAGCACTGGTTGGTATAACAAACAGTCTAATGTGCACACCAATGGAAATCCATTCCTTATCAATCGTGCATCAGGCAAGCATTTAACCACTGGACTAGTTTTCATTCCCTTGATGTAGAATGCCAACCCAATACCTAACAGCCTTAAGTGTGATCACTTAGCCATTATGCTAAATTTTGTTTTGTTTTAACAACACCACTAGAGCACATTGATTTATTAATCATCAGCTATTGGATGTCAAACATTTTGTAATTCTGACATAAGTGGTAGAATGCAAACCCAGTACCTATCAGCCTTAAGTGTGATCACTTAGCCATTATGCTAAATTTTGTTTTGTTGTAACGACACCACTAGAACACATTGATTTATTAATCATCAGCTATTGGATGTCAAACATTTGGTAATTCTGACATAAGTGGTAGAATGCAAACCCAGTACCTATCAGCCTTAAGTGTGATCACTTAGCCATTATGCTAAATTTTGTTTTGTTGTAACGACACCACTAGAGCACATTGATTTATTAATCATCAGCTATTGGATGTCAAACATTTGGTAATTCTGACATAAGTGGTAGAATGCCAACCCAGTACCTAACAGCCTTAAGTGTGATCACTTAGCCATTATGCTAAATTTTGTTTTGTTGTAACGACACCACTAGAGCACATTGATTTATTAATCATCGGCTATTGGATGTCAAACATTCTGTAATTCTGACATAAGTGGTAGAATGCAAACCCAGTACCTATCAGCCTTAAGTGTGATCACTTAGCCATTA
>JAECMU010140627.1:0-11614 GCA_016106625.1 Dracogyra subfuscus
CCAGCTCAACCGGCACATGTCTGTGCACACAGGGGACAAGCCGTACCAGTGTGACGAATGCCTCAAGTGTTTCACGGAGCGTGGCTCCCTCAAGAAGCACATGCTCGTGCACACTGGAGAAAGACCGTTTGAGTGTGACATCTGCGGAAAGACTTTCTCTCAGCGTGGAAATCTCAAGACTCATCTGGCCATACACGCGGCAGACGGCAGTGGCGGGGATAGCGGCGGTGATGGTGTAATGAGTTCAGAGAACGTGCAGAGTCTTCTGAAGACAATAGGTTTTTAAAGAAAACGTCCAGTCTTGTCAAAGCAATAGAATTCTAGAGAAAACGTCCAGTCTTGTAAGTTAATACAATTCTAAAGAAAACGTCCAGTCTTGTAAAACCAAAAGAATTAAGTCTTCTCAAAACAATATTTTTAAAAATTTTTGTTTTTTTTAAAGAAAACATCCCCAAGTCTTGTAAAAACTATTTAATTTAAAAAAATCCAAAACGTTTTGTCTTGTAAGTCCTTAAGACGTCAGGCAGGAGTTCGCCACCCTCGTCTTCAAAGTGGTGTAAAGCATCAGTTTATGTGGTCAATCGTTATATTCTAAAATTACATGCAAGTTTTAACTTTAGAAAGAAAGAAATTCTTTATTTAATGACACATTCAACACATTTTATTTACGGTTATATGGCGTCAGATATATGGTTAAGGACCACACAGATCTTGAGAGGGAAAGTAGTAGGTAACTACAGTTTCTGAGCCACTTTCCCCGATTGGATTAGCATGGGGAAAACCGAGCCTCTCCCACTGAGACTCACGCGAGGTCCTCTGGCGAGATCCGCTAAATATAGATGGGTGTTTCCTAGTCGAGCTAAACATAGAACAAGGTAACCCTTCCTGTGACGGGTGTAGCCACCCCTCGCTATATACCCAAATCACCCTCACTAGAAGCCATAAATGACCCTTACCCTCAAGGAATCCCAAACCACAGATTCTAAACGACTCGTGTTCCGTGTGATGGTTAAACCGTGCTAAACATAGCGACGGGTCTGTATGATGAAGCCGCCTTCTAGAGGTGCTAAAAATAGATCAGGTTTCCCAAAGCTAAAAATAGAACGAGGTAACTTTGTGGAATATATTTCAGCCTTGTGTTTGGGCCCCATCCACCCTCGAGTTGTTTTCCTTAGGGTGCCACCTACGTGATAGGGTATCCTCAGAATGATCAATACCTTATTCCAGAACCCCATGCCGTAATAACAAACTGCAGTGCTATACCTCCCAACTGTCCATCAATTCGAGCGGGACTTGTGTGGGCTAGCGAAATGTTGGTTAGGTTTTTCATTTATTTCTAATTACAGTATCTGGTCTCTCTAGAGAATACTACCAGTGATCTGAGATTTCCGAGTTTTTACAGAATTCTGCGTTTTCATGACCTAAGTTCCGCATTTCTATATTTCTTTCCGTGAATAAAAAAAATATAAACGGTTTTGTCCGACTTTTAAAGCTTTTTGCCGGTATTTCCATCTTTTAATCAATCTCGCACCGAACAGTAACGAGGTTTGCCGAGGTTTTCTATTGTTAGGTGACATTTCATTGGTTCGTTTTTGCCAACTGTGAATAGCGTATAGACAATTAGTCTGCCTTTTGTGAAGCGGCAATGGCAACACAACGCAAAGATATCGTGAAGAAATCAGATAAATTAAAACTTGAAGGAAACATAAATAAAAAAATCCCTGGCAATGGGAATGGCTTTTTGTAGGTAAATATGAATAATAAAGTCTTAGCACAGTGATTTAACACACTTCATAAATTTGTATAAAGTACCATTACATGACCATTTTTGTGATCTAAATAGGACAAATAGCTCCTCCTTCAGGGGGTGTTGCCCCCCGATTCCTCCGCTGAGGCATTGCCCCTGGACCATAGTCTGGGCCTGTCGGTCCCAGACACCACCGAACAATTTTCAGAGGTTCTGACATTTGGTCACTCACATCCCTGTACTACACGTACATAAAATGGACACACATAGGGTTACATCGATAGTCTTTAAAGGCAAAAACTATCTACAATGTACAATTATTGTTCTATTCAATGGCTTGAACATAGAGACTCGTATTCAGGAATTGAAGTTCTTGGGGCCAGTGCAATTTGTTGACCCGTCGACCTTTCGTGTTTAGGATTTTCTCCAATTTACTCGTGTCATCATCTTTGACGTCTACTTTATGTAGCTCCGACTGGTAGAAAGTGCCATGCATTTATTCGCAATTATAGTCCTTCACTCGATACAGTCCGCCATGTAATAGCATTTGACTGATGGTGAAGATTTCTTCTGTCCACTTATCGTCATATTCCCGAGTGAATACATTTCTCAGATGAGAGAGTCTCGCTTTATCTCCAACCTTGAATTGGAAACGTTTCTTCTTTGTTTTCCACCAAATGTTCGTTTGCTTGCATGGGCTCATTTTGGTTGGAGCCATACCAATGGTTCTGTAATAGGTGGAATTATAGCTGTTGGTAAATGTCTGCAGACAATCGACATACTCGTAGTTCTGTTTGTAGGTAAAGTAACTGTACAGTCAGATCTTTATCTTTTTAAAGACACTTTCTGGACGTTTTGGATTGTTAACCACGTACACATGCTTCCTCAGGTTCTCCATCGTCTTGCCAAAGACGAGAGTTGTTCATCAGTTTGAAGAAATCTTTTCAAAATCGTTTTGGGCACGTTCGCGTTTGTCTGTAATGAAATCGATGTAGGCCTTCAACCATGGTCTTTGTTCAAAGGCGAACACTCAATGGATCTTTGTCAGTTTCATGCCGAGTGAGATACACAATTTCAAATTTCGGTAGTGCACTACATATCTTTCCTTCTGTCTCAAGTTTGGGAACAGTTTCTCTGTTGAAATGCCACTCATGTCTAGCTCTTTCAGGGAGATAGCATGTTTTCAGTCACCGTCATTTTCTCTGGAGATAGAGGATACTCGTTATGGAGGTCATGCAGTTCTTGGAGATGGTCCAGGTCGACTTCTAAGATGTAGCCTACAAATGCATCATCGGGTACTTTGGTTACATCTATATCGGGATCATCCATCCATTGGAACCCAGACACTGGAATGGCTTGTGACATGGCACAACCATAAAGGTTGTTGGCATCCAGATAGGCAATATACCGTATTTTCTGGAGTATATACAGCACCCTTGTATAACCCTCACCCCTGTTTTGTACACATATTTGAGGATCCATTCATATATAAGACACACCGTTTTATAAGCCGCAAAAATAAACAAAGGCCATGCAAACAAATGTAGGTCAAACACAGCGTGCGATCTGCTGGATGAGTGTAATAGATTTACGTTTTGACTTTTGATGTTCACTTGTGTTAAATTATTCTGTACCGGTAATACGTAGTTCCAAATAAAAGTACTGGTACAATTTATTGTTCCCATATTTACAGTCATCTTGAGAAAAAACGTGCATTTTAAACAAGCAGTCTGTAAAGTCACTGGTGACGCAAGCACATTGTTTAGTAACGTGACAAAGGTTACAAAAATATTTGAGTGGGTGCATAAATGTCTGCATGTGCATCTGATTTCTCAAATGATCGCACCTTGATTGAATTTCTAAAGTGATACTTATAAAACCAAATAAATAAAATATATAACAAATAGTATTTCTTAAGACCAAAAAGGTCCATATTTTTTAAAATAAAATATGGAAATTATTATAATGTTACACACTATTTTACAGAATTTAGAAATATTGTTTCTGTCCACATCAGTGATTGAATGTCATTGTTTTTCACAAATCATTGAGTTTGTCCGATTCAAACCCATCAAAACCCAATCTTCTAAAAAAACATTCTCGAGTTCAGGCCACTTGGCTTTAAGTCCCCTGTTTGCTTGTTTCGTTTTCTTGGTTAAACATAAAACATCTTTCTTTTTTCTCCACTGCCTGGCCATAGATTCATCAATGTTGAATTGTTTATCAGCAGCGCGATTTCCATGCTCGTCAGCATAAGTTACAACTTCTAATTTAAAATCAGCAGTGTAGCTCTTGCGTGTTTTAGCGGGTATAATTATTGACTAGTATACAGCAAAATTCTGTCCAAATGTGGAAGTACCGAACATTAACATGAAGAACATTTAAAGTTTTTTGAAGCTCAATTAATTACTATTACTGCAAAAGATAATTAACAGGCTTGGAGTAGTGGAAGAAGTTATTGTTAGAAGTGAGGTTCTCTTATCGATGAAAAATAGGAAGTACCGAAACAACATTTTAATGTTTTGAAAGCTTAATCCCATTACTGCAAGGGATAATTAACTAATTAATAGGCTATGAGTAGCAGAAAGAGAAGATCATTTGCGTAACTGAGGTGCTCAGGTAGTGTCACGTGATGTCTCGCATGCCTCAGTTATGTGGGAGCATTATTACTATTACTGAAGGAGATGTACTTTTCCATATTGTTGGGAATGCAACTGATGGGTATACTCTGTTGGACCTTTCCTATGGCATGCACGATGAGATGACTGTCATAGCCTCTCGAGTTATAGAAAACAACGGGAATGTGCTCAGTAAACTTGTAGTTCAGGTTACCTTCACTGTGAGTTGCACCCCTAAACTCTCCAGTAATGTGACAGTGGTCCCTGATTGGATTAGGACTGAGTGGCGCCTTACATATGTGACACTGCGTGGCAGTTTTTGATGATTGCCAATCTCATCCCGTCATCACCATTAGCTGACACTGTTTAAATTTTCTCTTCTATCTCCTCTTGTTCCTTGACCATGCATTCGATAAATGTGTCAGTGGCGCCTAGGTCTCTATAGGTGACGAGTGGCTTGGAATGCTCAGGTGACGAGCCAACCCCTTGATAGGCAAAACCAGAAGGGGTATGTTTAGTAGGCCCTAATATTCTCAGTGGAGGACGACTCTGGGCTTTTTTTTCACATCTTGAAATGGACACCTGCAGACATTCGAAATCAGCATAGACGATGTAGGGAACTTTGAGTTGTTTCCTTACATTCTTGTAATATAGCCATTTATCTTCGTCTTTGGGCATGTCAACCTTTTGAGGACCAGTTGTTTGACAAACAAGATGATCATCCAAAATTCTCAGTTTTGTGAACCCCTGTAGACAGTAAGAACAATAATGATGACAATGGCCATAGCTTTATTGATCAAACAGTAGCCGGTTCAAGTCCTTGATCCAGCAAAAGTGCGACTTTTTACTGTCGGCGATCATCAGCAGGTCCACGTGCCAGTCAAAACGTTGTTTGGTCACGTAAAGTGGGTAGACATCGCCTCTTCGCAACAAAACATGTTGATAGAAATACTGTTCTGCCATTCAAACCGGTGAACATCGACCAGTTTAACAGGGAAAGAAATGCCAGTGATGTCGGGTGGATTGACATATTGAACATACTTAGCCACTCCCTCTGTATGTTGTTTGAAGGTATATAATGCCACCAGGACTGACCACACAAAACATTTCTGGTCCCGGTTCTGAACATTGACGATGGTATGCTTAGCTCTCAATTTGATTGCAATGGGGATGGTCAGTACCGAGCCATGTGAATCAACCATCCAGTTGCTATCCTGTCTTTGAAATTCGATGAAAGAAGTAAAAATCTTCTTGATAGATTCCCTGAGAGACTCATCCAGGTCTTCAAATTTAAGAGACGTTTGACACTTTAGCCCACCACAGTCTTTGATGGCTTACTTCAGCACCTTCTTGACCTTATTGTACTTTCCTTTTAAGAATGTCATGGGGTCATATTTTTGTACACCCTCTCCATATGATGGTATAGGTTTTCACAGTGCCTCCTAGGGTTTGTAGGTCGCATGGTGGCTCAACTGGAGCTTTTGATGCGGCGTCTTGTTCTTGTGTTTCACCCTCGTGTTTAGCTCCATATATGGCTTGATTGGCTCCTCCTTGTTGAACGTGATTCTTCAGATGACATTCTAGGTTATCCTTTCTCGAGAATGTTAAGTCACACTCTTGACATTTGAACTTCTGACTTCCATGAGCCGTCTTCTCGTGATGATTTAGACTTTGTTTATGAGCAAAGGTCTGTCCACAGTTATCACATCCATATTTGAACCGTTGCTTTTTAGCAGGGTTTCCATATTCCATTATCCAAGTAAGTCCTTGTTTTGAATTTATTCATCTAAAGCTCTTTCTAAATTCCTAAGTGTTTCCTTGCTTTATTTATTTAAGTAAATTGCTAGTGAAGGTTAGTAAGTGAACTCTAAATACTGGTAAACTATTAAACTATTCGCCAGATCTGGTGGTAAACTAAACAACCATGTTCACTAGATCTGGTGGTGACAAGTCTTAACTTCTGCTTCAATAACTATATGCTAGATCTGGTGGTAAACTATTATTCGCCAGATCTGGTGGTATAGTAGACCACTATAGGCCAGGTCTGGTGGTGACAAATTTAACTTCTGCTTCAATAACTATACGCCAGATCTGGTGGTAGATAAACAACCCTGGCGTGAACTATAAACATTTTCCCGTCAGATCGCTAGATTTCAGAATAAAACTACATTAGTAATGTAATAAATAATCCCATATTACTAATACTAAATAACCTATTCTATTCATCTAAAAGAAAAACCTTGTTTGACGTAGAAATAATTGTTGACAGAAATTACAATCTATCGCAATCTATCGGCGTATTTACAAAAATGTATACAATTTCTACCTATAAAATACTACTTAAGCCCAGGGAAGGAAAAACACTATTATGTCCTTCAATATATTTTTATAATAACTTTCTCCTGAAATCAGTTTTATTGAATTACGTTTTTCAAATAAATATCAAAACACGTCCTTCCTAATCAGCAGACAAGCATCTGCACATTAAGAGATATTCAATGTGCTGGATCCCTATCCATAAACAAATAATCTTTTGCTTTGTCTTTTTGTGGCTAACACAAAATGGCCAAAAGAGAAGAAGGAAACTGATTTAAAGTAACTCAAGATGTGAAATTTTTTTATCCACCTACATAGATACAGATCTTTTGCTCCTCAATTTGCCTTTGTTGAATGAGAATGCCAAGGACATCGCTTTTGACAGTAGCAGTTTTCTCGCCATTGTTGTTGGATTCTTCCGAGTCTGATTCGGGAGGTGCGCTAAGGGCGGCCATCGATGACAATGACGACATAGAGGACCTCCTTATCGATCAGTGTGCAGGTAGCTGTGCAGGTTGGCGAACTCGCAGGTGATCGTACACGTGACCTCACAGGTGATTATACAGGTAACTTCGCAGGCGATTGTACAGGTAACCTCGCACATGATCGCACTGCTACTCGTATAGATGGTTAAACTAGTGACATTACAGAACAAAAATGATCGTGACCTTCTTTTTAGAGGTGATCGCAATCTTCATTCCTTTGATTCCTTTGATTCCTTTGATTCCTTATGGGTCATTCTCCATTGGAAGATTCTGAGAGTCGGTGATGATCGACTATGATTCACACTCACTAAAACGGAGGAAAAATATTCCTTCTATATTCCTCAAATCGTTCCTCACAAAGCAGACCTACAGCCCTGGTTGCCCTTTCAAACAAAACTAGCTCTTTCCTTGGAAATTTTTTTTCGTTATGGCCACTTTCTCTGGACCGTATCTTTCGACAACCTCTACACTTCCATGCATATCCATAGTGTTGTTCCAGGATATGTCTTTCTGCCATATCGTAACTGGATAAGACAAAATCATTGCATCTCAAACTTCCATCCTGAAAGTACAAAAAAACGAAAACGAAAATAATACTATGATAATAATTCATCTACAGGAACAGTGAGTTAGCTGGTAAAACCTAATCATACAGGTGATGTTGTCATTATTAAACTATATCTACAGAATATACAACATTGAACTATAAAGCGGTTCTCTTTTCAAGATTCTAAAGCAATTATATGGTTTATATAATTACACACTTTTAAATAAACTATCAATAACAATGTTTATCTCTCAAATGAAATAAAATAAGAAAATTCACAAAAAAAAAAAAAAAACCCGCAATGAAACAAAACATAGTAGCCCTGTCAGTTGCTAATACTGTTACATTATAGCTTTGGTATATTTTAATACCATCGCTCAGTCTCGCACGAAACAACTTCTATGTGAGAAAACTGATGGTTAATATAACGTTTCTTCTCTCTCTCTCTCTACACAATATAACTGTAAATTAACTATAACTAGAATTAATCATTTAAAAAGCCAGTCAGCTTAATTCACACTTCCACTTTTTCTTGAACAATCAAGGCCAGTTTAGCATTTAAGATGCTCAGTAGCCCTGGAAGGCGATAATAGGTCGCTTCTAGTGCCAGTTCCTTCAGGAAGCAATAGTCCCTTGGCAGCATTGAGGGAAAGCATGCACCGTTCCTGCAATAGTTTATTACATGGCGAAAATGTGCTGGATCCCTATCTATAAACAAATAGTTTTTTGCTTTGTCTTTTTGTGGGCAACACAAAATGGCCAAAAGAGAAGAAGGGAACTGATTTAAAGTAACTCTAGATGTGAAAAATGTTGATCCACCAACATCGATGCAGATCTTTTGCTCCTCAATTTGTATTTGTTGAATGAGAATGTCAAGGACATAGCTGTTGACAGTAGCAGTTTCCTCACCATAGTTGTTGGGTTTCTTCCGGAGGTGCACTAAGGGTGGCCTTCGATGACGATGATGACACAGAGGAACTCCTTATCGATGAGTGTGCAGGTAGCCACGCAGGTGATCGTACAGGTGACCTTGCAGAAGATCACACAGGTGATCGTACTGGTACTCGTATAGATGGTCGGACTGGTGACATTACAGTGGATCGGACTGGTGCCCTTATAGGCAATCTTGAACGAGATGATCGTGGCCTGCTTCTTAGAGGTGATCACGATCTTTGTTCCTTTGATACTTTTTGGTTCATTCCCGATTGGAGGGTTCTGAAAGTCGGCGATGATCGAATACTATTCACACTCACTAAAACGGAGGGCAAAATATTCCTTCTATATTCCTCAAATCGTTCCTCACAAAGCAGACCTATAGCCCCCATTGCCCTTTCAAACAAAACTAGCTCTTTCCTTGGACAAAGTTTGTCGTTATGGCCACTTTTTCTTGACCATATCTTTCAACAACCTCTACACTTCCATGCATATCCAGAGTGTTGTTCCAGGATATGTCTTTCTACCATATTTAACTGGAGAAGACAAAATCATCACAGAATTTGCATCTCAAACTTCCATCCTAAAAGTAAAAAAAAAAAAAATAATAATAATATTATGATAATAATTCATCTACAGGAACTAGTTTATTGCACAGCTCATAAGCATAGACTGATACTGATTGTGATGGTCGATATCTGGGATAACAAAGAGCAAATCTATCGGCAACTGTATTTTTCGCCCTAACATCATCGCTGATGGCATCTGACCAGTTGTTTCATTACAAATGGAACAAATGTATCCCAATCTGTCTGATGATCTGACACAATTGCAGATAACATGTTCTTGATGGTTTGATTACATCTCTCGACCATTCCATCTGACTGTGGTCTACATGGTGTTGTCCTGGTCTTGTCAATTCCTAACAATTGACATACCTTCTTAAAAATGGTTGATTCAAAATTGGTTCCCTGATCAGAATGGATCATCTTGGAACACCAAAAACAGATATAAATCTATCTATTAATGCCTGTGCTATAGTAACAGCTTCTTGATACATTACTGACAAAAGGTTAAGGTTAAGGTTTTCTTTATTTAAAACGTATTCATGAAAGAACAAGAATGTGCAGACTTTCGAATAGTGTAAACTTTGGCACAAAGCTGTGAATACAGCTTAAAATAAAACGTATTTGCATTTAGGCAACATAGTTTTTGTTGTCTGATTCATCACTTTGATTTTGGTTTAATGGAGCAGACGTAAGGCTTAGATAAAACTGTGCATGCTCTTCAGAAATATACTTCTTTGCCAGTTGTTTCAAGTCTTTCAACTTGGCTGATTTTAGAGGGATAATACTACTGTATTTCCTCTCCAGGTCCATGGATAGATCATCATCACCTTTGTTTCTCTTGAATGGGTTGACCTTTAGCCATGGCTCCATTGGGTTCAGTGATTTCCTCATCCATATTTTGTTTTTATGAGACACTTCAATGAAAGATTCACTCTCATAGTCAAATTCGCGGGCAGCATGGCCCAGAGTGGTAGAGTGTCCGCCTGATGCGCGGTCGGTCTAGGATCGATCCCCGTCAGCTGACCACTGGGTTTTTTCTTGACATAACCATATGTCCGACGCCGATATAACCGTAATTTAATGTGTTGAGTGCGTCGTTAAACAAACAAACAAAAAAAAAACATAGTCAAATTCCAAACTGCTTCCACAACTCAGCCATCTTAAAGACAATATTGGAACTTTCTGATCCTGGTCATCTTTAAACGAATTTCGGAAAGTTTTTTTTCTACTAGAGTCTTGTATGCAACTACATCTTCCTGTTTCATGTCAATGACATCATTGGTTTCACCATTCTTGAGTGCTGTACAGTTCGAATCCAGTCCTCTGGAATTAGGGCTAGCTCCTTTCGTTTTCTCTTCTCGATGTGTGAGAAATCCTGATCATTCCGTAATCGGGAGTGCCCTGTTTCGGGAAACTTGTGATCTACAGAGAAAATGTTATCAACCACACATAGTCTCATGAAAAATGCCATCAGAAACCTGTTCCTATTTTGACCACTGCATCCATCACTGCAGAAAATAATGCGTTTGGCATGTGAATGTTTGTCCAAAAAGTGTTTAATACAAGTGGCAACCTCGTTAACCCCTCTATGAGCACGGCTTTCTGGCCATAAATATATCGAGGCGGTGTTGGTGCTTTCCTCCAGTCTCACTAGACGTAGCAGCAGTCTGAGATCCATACATCCACTTAACATGTGTCCTACAATTCAACTTTTTTGTACAATGGTCACAGTGTTCAACACATTCCTGAGGCTTCACATCTTTCAAATCTTAATTGTTCACAGTGTAAACAGTTTGTCACAATACATGGTCTTCTCGACAATGCATAAGCATTGGAGTGAACTCGGCCGGCTCTGTATTCAATCTCCATGTCATATGCTGATTGGACTTCAAGCCATCTTGCCATTTGCTCTTCTGGATTCCTAAAATTTAATAGCCACCTAAGCGCACCATGGTCAGTACGAACCTTAAATGTTCTGCCATATAAGTAATGATGAAAATGTTTGACTGCATATACCATTGCAAAGCAATTATCTTCGGGTTACACAGTAACGTCTTTCTGCCCTAGGCTACTAAATGCTTTGCTGTAATAGCAAATTACCTTTTCAGTACCATCATCCACTTGGGGTAGTACAACACCCATTCCCTCATTACTAGCATCCGTATCAAGTATGAATAATTTATCTGGCTGGATATGCCAGAATTGGTGCACTAATCAGAGCTAATTTTAATGTCTCAAATGCTGTTTGACACTCATATGTAGACTCAATTTAAACACAGTGAACTTCTACCCAGTGTTAGTTGGGCGTTTGTTTATGTATCGAAACTAATCAAATGTTATGTTTATGTTATTAATAAAACAATATTAGTTTCATTATAAAGGCTTAGGTGGAATAATTA
>JAECMU010140690.1:0-11029 GCA_016106625.1 Dracogyra subfuscus
CATATATTAGTCTAAACAATGATAAAACCTTTATGGCTATTTTCATTTTATATTTATATATATATATTTTTTTTTTTTTAAGAATTTACTATCATGTTGATGTTGAGGATCACCCAACTTTACATTCCACATTTAATACTACCAGTCCTATCAATGGTGAAAAATGTGACCTGGTTTGTTGTCATAAAATATTATAAAATTATTAAGTTAATTTGATTGGTGTCAATGTACCAGCCTGAAGGTTGGACTAAACCAAATAAAATCCCATAGACGACCATGTTAACGTCTGTGCTTTAAAAAAAACTATATGCAACATATCAACCAAACTATGACCCATAAATACCAGTACTACAACCCCTACCTCAAAGTATTAACTGCAGAAAATGGTACCTTTCATGGTTCATTTTCGGTACAACCAGATGTTTCTAAAACACCTCTAGTTTCGCACAAAACTTTAGTACCTTTTTACAGGTACCGCATACATATTTCAAGAACAATGCTACTTGACACAGTAGTATTAGATCAAATAAAATTGCATACATTTTTAGTCCAGATGAAACTAATTTGTTTCTTCAACCAACACACACATTTATAACCAATCACATAACTCGTGACGTTAACTTCTGTATCAAAAGTTCGCTGCACCTCCAATTCTGACCCAGCAGGAAATTAATTGGTTTAGTGATACCTGAAACATGCGCAGGGTTTTACTAAAAATAGAATTACATTTATTATTTTTGTGGGGAACTGTGGTAGTCAAATACGCTGTCCCTTATGTCTGTAACTAACAGCTTAATCCCAGTTTGTTTTTCCGATTTACCCAAAGGCGAGGAGTTATATATTTGTCGATGGTGTATATATGTTGGTGAAACGCTGTTTATAGGTAGTACTAAACCAAATAACTTCCGTCTGGGTCAAAGTTGGAGGAGCCCCTACTTTTGATAGAGAAGTGAACACCACAAGTCCTGTGATTGGTGATAAATGTGTGTGTGTCAGTTGTAAAATGTATGCAATTTTATTTCATCTAGTGCCACTGTGTCAAGTATTATTGTGCTTGAAACATGTATGGGGTACCTGTCAAAAAAAAACGTACTCTAATTTTGTGCGGAACTAGGGTAGTCATAGACGCTACCCGGTATCTCAGAAATGATCAGCTTGACCCTCAATATGTTTCCGATTCACTTTAAGGGTGAAGGTGGTAGTACTTATATCCATACTGTATTGAAAAAATGGTCGTTTGTTTTTAAATGACATTATATTGATACACAACATTGAACAATTAACTAATTAAACAAAATTCCCGTCAAAGATAGGCATTAAATAACCGCAATACGTAAAACACGTAATAAGCAGGCATATTCAATCTGATAATATATATATATATATTCTCAACTTATTTTTCTTGCGACTTCTGTGTTTGACGAAATGGCACACGGCGTACAGATTAACTCCAATTTCAATGGTCAAGTTGACCGGTGCTTCATAGAAATTTAGGAATGGTACAGATTGATAGATATTTAAAGTTTGGAATTATAAATCGAATGGTGATCAGTTTAATACATTTGCCTGCAACAAATACGGTGTTTAAAGACGGGTCAACAAATAAAATTTCAAAAACTGTCACACGGTGCACACACTCTAGTCAAGAATTAGTCAAGGAATACATTTGGTATGGAAAAAAAAGGGTTGGGTTAAGCATTTAAACATTATGTAAATATTTTTATGCATTTGACAGTCACACAGCAACAATTTCACAGCATGAGGTTTCCTTATTAAACATTACGGAGACAACGTACGTTGTTGGATTAAACTTATTTATGCGACATGCGTGTTGTTACTAGTTTCACCCACCCCACAACGTAGGAGTTTGTAAGATTTATTCGACATAAATATAACCCATAACTGACAATATTTTATACGATAATATCTGACTCAACGTGTAATTAAGTATACGTTCTATAAACAGATCAGACTGACACAACTGACATAATTTATAAGAATATTCTTCCACGACAAAAGTAATCCTTAGCATAAGGTTTATCTTGTGATGCCAGCAATGTTAAGCATTTCAAATATATTGTATTGATCTAAGGGCGAGGTTACTGGTTTTCATAGATATTAGGGAGGCCACACAATCTGAGACACACATAAATTAAAAGCCTTTGAACATTTACAGTAGGCCTACTACGTTGATGGGTAGGATTGAGTTCTTAATATTAAAGTTTATTTTGTTTAACGACACTACTAGAGCACATTTTATTTATTAATTATCGGCTATTGGATGTCAAGCATTTGGTAATTTTGGTATTAGTAGCAAGGGATCTTTTATATGCACTATCCCAGACCGAATAGCACATACCACGGCATTTGACGTACCAGTCGTGGTGCACCGACTTGAGTGTGAAATAACCCAAGGGGACTACTGACGGGGATCGACCCTAGACTAACCGCGCGTCAAGCGAGTGCTTTACCACCGAGATATGTCCCACTTCCGATTTCTTAATTTAGCATTTTAGGCGGAAATCCAATACGAATGTCATTTATGCATTAAAATGTTTTTGTTTTATTGGAATTGAGTTTAGACAATTTGTCTAAATACACAATATTCAAGAATGGGATTCTTTTTTAACAAAAAAAAAAAAAAAAAAAAAAAAAAAAAAAAAAAAGAAGCTTATTCAATTTTAAAAGCCCAAAGTCAGTGCCACTTGAAAGTCCATTTTTTATCTCGTAATTATGAGTTATTTATCTCGTAATTACGAGATAAAAAATTGACTTTCAAGTGTCACTAACTGGCTTCCATAGAAACCTATACTATATTCAAATCAAGCTCAGTTTTTACGTATCACAGATCCAATTCAATCTACTTTATATATAAAAAAAACCCCTATTTTATGCATAAAAAGCTAAAAACAATTATATAGCTGAATATTTTGTTTCGGGTCAAGCGAGTATCAGCATTTACCGCAGGAACTAGAGTTCGTTTATATACTGGAAGTGACAAAGAAATTCTGGAAACACCATACCATGGTCTATATAAAAGAAAAGTAATTCCTAAACTGGTATTGCTAAATCCCTGACGTAAAAACGTACCATTATATTATTACGAAGAAACGTGTCCACAAAAAGACAAAGGCGTGCTAGCGTTATGATTTGNNNACCACCTCCCAAAAAACCCCAACAACAAACACACAACAAAAACAACCTATAACAATCATTCAGTATATGTTGATCTGTTTATTGCAACAGAATACATGTAATACAGTACGTCTGTGTATTTAAAAGTTATAATCATCAAAGCATACAATGGTTTTGTCAAATACATCTTGGGTGCTAAAGGTACACGTATAACAATAAATTAACACATACAATGGTATTGGGTTAAAAGTTTCAAAGTTACTACAGTGATACGATAACTACAGACTACAGATATTAATATACTTAAAAAAATAAAAATAAAATACTACGAAAGAAATGATTATGCAGTTCTTAAAAACAACATTACTTGCACAAAGCTCCCAAATACTCTTATACTGTTTCATAACAAAACCCAACTACAACTTTTGCTGTCAAGGTACAACTACAAATCTGTCAACATAAAAAGACGAACAAAAAAGTCGAGAAGATGATCATCCTTTTGAAATGATAAATAACAATATTAATAAGTCTGTTGGGCTCATTCCAGCCGGTGCACGACGACTAGTATATCAAAGGTATGTGTTATCCTGTCCGTGGGATGATGCATAAAAATGATCCCTTGCAACTAATGGCAAAAACAAATGTAACAACGTTTCTCTGTAAAACAATGTCAGAATTATCAAATGTTTGACATTCAATAGCTGATGATTAATAAATCAATGTACTCTAGAGGCGTCCATAAACAAAACAAGCTAACTTTTACATGAGTAAATGCAGCTACATAAATATCAAAGAATGGCTTATCACATGAAACTAATTACTGTGGATAATTTGTTCTAAAAGGTTAAAGCTACTTTGTCTACTGTAATATGGAGTGGTCTAAAACTTAGCTTCTTGCTTTAAACACCTGTACTTTTTTCACATCTAGTCATAAAAATAAAAATAATATATTTTTGAGTGTATACATACATTCACTCCCCTACCTCCACATGATTATTCCTGCTAGGGGTGAGGGAATGTCGAGAAAAAAAAGTTATTGCATATATTTCTATAACATTAGCCTAAGCAACTGACATGGACTCACAACCAACACTGCGAAGAAGCTTATTATTTATTATCGGACCAACTAGGTAAATGTTATGCTTACCATCAGCAGATTTCACTTTTAAAATGTGTCATTTATTAATATAACAATTTCATTATATAAAACTAGCTAACTTTATCCAGCCACCCACATAATAACTTATGGGAAAATGACAACATATTGTATCTTTAGCTTAGACTTTGACAATTAACATCACTTTTCATAAAAATGCTCTGCCTATATGTGTTTTTTTGCTTGACTAATATATAATGCATGCCAAGCAACAAGGCACTTTAAGATATTTTTGCTTCAGACTCAGGACTGGACATTACAGACTAAAGGCTCACCTCCATCGCCTAAGGCACGAATATACAGGAGAATTACCCTACAACAGTGGATCTCAGACTCCAGAACACGTTCTTCAAAGCTGTTGAAACCCAATTATGCTAGGGACCTAATAGTTATCTGATTTAGACAGAATCCAGTGTTTAGAATTTAGAAAATTTGGTACCATTAAGTTTGCCTGGTTTTGACAGGAATTTGGTTTGTTCAGGGTCCTGTTAAAACAGGTTTCATTGTATTATGAAATAATATGAAGAAAAGAAAAAATAAAATATTTTAAAAAAATATTTCCTAATTACAAGAAGTGCAGACAACACCTGTCACAATTCTGGACTATTGGACCTTGAATGATGTCACGAGATCTTTATGACTGAAATGTAAACTACACATACACTATTTAATCATTCTCCCCATAGGTTCTGCTGCATGTGCTTAAATACAAAAATTGGATATTTAAAAAAATGCATATGTCATGCTATGTAATGAATGTGTCAATAAATATCGCACATATTTTTTAAATTATTAAGACTGAGTACAATCTTCTAATGGGAAATACAAAACCTACCGGGTAGGTACTATAAATTAAAAACCTGTTTTACATTTTTCTTTTGAATATTGGACGTTAGTAACTCAAATATAACATTTTTATACCCAAAATGACACACTTTTCACTATGACCTACAGCTTATGAGTACCAGTTATATCATATGAAAACAAGTGTTACTGTGGTATTATAATACAAAAATGGACTTAAATTATACAATATTACAACAGTACGAGGTTTAAAATATGAATAGCCACAAAGTTTCCCAATGACTATACAAAACAAAACCCCAATCCCCCCCCCCCCCCAAGTTGCCTATGAAAATGTTGCCATCAATCACAATGCTTTGTGTATGATGGGTGAAAGGTTACACGACAGATAATGTGCCAAAAGAATACAACCACACTGGTGTATGTCTTGGATACAAGCTGCAAACAAATATGTTCACCCCATCACAGTGATGGAAAGTTACACAACATCAACATACAGCAAACAATTGCAAGTAACAAATATTGTTACCATTGAAAATGTTCATACCGACACATTTACATGAAACAGGTAAGGATTAAAGCTACAGAAAACCCTAAAAACTCAAACCCCTCTCCTAAAAAACCCAACAACAACTCAACAACAACAAAAATAACCAAACTTCCATTGTTCTACAAAAAAGAATTGAAACTATTAAACAGTCAGTTACAAACAACATTTATAGTTTATACATGTACAATATATCAAAGATAGAACTTTTATTTCAATTGACTGGTTTTCTTACAAGAAAGCATTACCATAGTAACTGAAACAATGATTGCTTCTAATGGTGTACTACCAATTTTATTATAGGTTATTAAAACAAAATTGATTTGTCACATGGTTTATTTAATATGAACAAACACATCGGGCTTATGAATAACCACATATATTTTCAGTTGCCTTCAAAATATTCCACAAAATAAAAACTAAATTATGTTTCAAACTCTCAAAATTGATATCATACAAACAACAAAATCAATTATGATGAACCCCAATGATTAAAAAATAACACAATGAATTTATTTAAGTTACCACAACTGCATAAACTGAAAATATGCTTAAGCGTTAATACACTTTTTTTATTTTTTTCAAAATTGGAGTAATACTTGAAAGCTATATTATAAAAATACTATTTACTTTGCTATCTGAATTTATTAAAAATAACTTCTAAAGACAAGTCTGTTACAACTGTGTATTAAATTTAGATACAGGCATTAATTTGAAAACAAATTCTATTAAATATTACATAATTCTGATTGTCATAACTCAAAATCCTTGTTTTAAAAAACTTATAAAATTTTGGATCAATAGCCACATTTGTGTAAAAGTGGCTAATATCTGCATATATTTATTACTTAAATACTACTTGCTCTAGCTAGTCTACATAAAAAGCAAAAAAAACGGATAAACAGATTACTGGCTTGGTAAATTCCACACTTGAAAGGTATGCAAAATGTGCTGACATAAAAAGATGCTGTCACAGTAATGACTGTATACATGGGCAAATCAAGAAGCCATGACAGACAGATAAATCAAACAAAAGGGAATGGTTACCAACTGGAATATTGCAGAATGTTTTAAAAGCTCATAATATACAGTGAATCATAAACAAAAGGAATGCTGATAGCAATAATATCAAACAAAAGCCACATCTAGCAAGTACTGATACATATAATATATCTATTATTCACAAACAAAACTGGATGAAAGACAATTTGACGACAAAAAAAATCACACAAAAAATGGTGGTGGACTATGTGTAGTACATGTAAATTCCACCATAAGAGGAAGTAAAATTAGCATGAATTTTCAACTCTCAAGATTTTTTATAAAACAATATCTCATAGATTTGAGTTAGTCAAATCTGCTTAATTGCATAGCCCTGGTGCATGTCAAATTTATGCTACTAACCGGAATAACCGATTATCCAATAGAACCCCATTTCCAGATTATAAGGATATTTGCAATTGAGCTTTCATTTGTAACTTATCTTTTATCTGATACACAAGGGATGATGAAAAGTTCCAATGAAAAAGGCTTAGTAAGATGAAAAACTTTTTGTTTTTCATTTTAATAACTAAAATACGTTTCAATCAAGTCCGTGTTTGTGCAACAAATATTAGGACTAGAAATATCAGGCCGACTTTACAAAGCCTGTTTATCTCTTACACGTGTGTAACTACATGAATTTACAATGCTTAAACACCAGCATTTAAGAAAAACAGGCTTCATAAATTCAGCCCATGTTCTAAACATTTTTTTAAATTTTAAGTCTCTTTAAAAGATCACATTTTGATTAGAAACCAAAGAGTACAGTGAGGTACATGACAGAGCTGTCAAGAGTTTGGTAGAGAACCACAAATATTAATGAATCAATTATAAATTTGTGCAATGATATACACTATTTTAAATTAATTTTTATAGTACCAGTTAAAACATGTGAAAACAAAATGTACAACAATATGGTTTTTAAACATGGTTTTATTCTATTCAACTGTAAATTGTTAAGCAAGACATGGCCCAGGCAGGTATTTTCTGTAATGTACAGTAATCAGTGAAAAGTAGGTCATGGTGACCTATTTACAGTATGGGACATACCGCCATCCGATGTTGTACTTGCATGCAAGGTTTGATGATCACATATAATTGATAAAGATATGGCCTGAGCAAGGATTTCCTTTAATATACAGTAGCATAAATATGTAACAAGTAGGTCACGGTGACCTAATTATGACACATACCATACTATTCTCCCTAAATGTATTGGTAAGGAAGATATACGGACCAGACACAAAATTTCCTTTAGTGTGTAGTAATCCATAAAAAGTAGGTTGTTATAGTCCAAGACAAACCGCCATCACATATTGTACTTGCATGCAAGATTTGATAAATTAACAAGGATGATATTTACCAATAAGAAATGTTAACAGACAAATGGATGTACAAAAACCATATGATAATATGACCCGTCAAATATTGGTGTATTGGAAGATTGGTTTACAAAGATTTATTTACATCACAAATAGGTCAAAGATATCTCATGTATGTCTATGTCAAAGAACTTTAAATACAGTGAAACCTCTCAAAACCAGACCCTCTGTAAACTGGAATTATTTTAAAACCGGACATTTTTCATGGTCCCTTTTAAATATCAGTACAGAAGACAACCTCTTTAAACCAGATACTCCTTATAACCGGACATTTTATTTGGTCATGAGTGTGTCTGGTTTAGGGGTGATTCACTGTATATTCTACTGAATAAGTAGGACCTAATTAAACAATGAATGACTGTGTAAAACACTAGCTCGAACAAACACATTGGCTACTGAGTGTCAAACAAAAAAGCATATGAATGTCTTGTATACAATTACAACATGATTATACTAAACAGGTGTTCTAATATAAAGAAACAAATATGAAAACAGATATTAAAAGACTTACTTACTCTGAAATACTAAATGACTACAAATACACATTATTGAAAATAAATAATTAAAAAACATATTTTAAATACCGATACAGATCTGATTATGGATGGTTCAGGGGTCGAAATTGGCTAGTATTAATGCCAGTAAGCTACAAATTCTACCAGCCCAAACCAAAATCTGCTGGATCAAACATGACTGACTCAGACCGAAGTATGAATTTAAACGTAAAATAATTGCAGGTCCAACAAGCAAAACATTATCACAGCATATGGTGACGATGACAGGTAAAAACTGGTTGGGATGGGAGTATTTCGACCCCTGATGGTTTAATATGAACCACTTAAACATAAAGTCACAGTAATTTGCTGTTTTAATTAATTTGTTTTAGTAAAATAAAATATAAAAAGCAGATATTGTAAATGTTGCAAAAAGTTTGACAAAAATCCTGAAAACTGCTGGTAGATACAGTTTCTAAACATTGAACTTTGACACAGAATGGTAAAATGTGAACTTGTTCAAGATACCATGGTTCTATTCCTGTCAAATTTCATGAAAATCGGATGAGAAATAAAGTGGGAAGAGTGGAGAGAATGGTTTTCTTTGACACACAGAGGTGAAATCAAAAATGAAATCGGCAAGATGTTATATTCCCCGACAACTCATTACAAAGAGGATGAATAAATGCAAATGTCATCTTTTTATAGTATTTTCTTTTGGAACTAAAATTATTAACAAATTCATACAATTCATCCACAAAACCAAAACCAAATGCATTAAAAAACAATTGTTGTGTGTTGACCATGTCAGTATGTTGTACAATAATACCAAACACAATATTATATAATAAATTATCCTATAAAATTTATTTTTTGACACACACAAATTTGGTTACTATAACAAATAAAAAAGTTAAGAAATTATTTTAGTTTAATAACAAGAATTCCATGGAATTAAATATGTCGTCTACCACAGACATATTAGATGCTTCTGATAGCTACATCCATAGATGTCCATCTCAATGCATGTTAAACAAATTAAACAAAAAATAAACTTTGAACAAAACAATCAATTAAATATTCAATTAAAATTTTAATTTAACAAATTTCAAAATAGTTTAAATGCACTGAGATGACAATTCACAGATGTAACTATAAACCAAGTTTGACTTATAATTTATGACAAATGGAGCTAAACATGAAACATTAACGTAAATGCAAAGGTGGTTTTACCCGCTTGAAAACTAATACCTATATCTTGCCTTTTCACTTTAAAAAAAGGCGAGCAAAAAAGAAAGAAAAAAAGAACTACTTATAAGAATTATCCATGCAGCATAGATCCTGTACAACCAGGAACTAGCTAATCACCTACACATTAATATTCGTAACACATTTTAACACTCTTAAGGTAATCAACACCCATTTACTCATTGAAAATAACTATGCAATCATTTGTGGCATATTTTTGAACAAAATATTTATGGCAACCTAGGCCAACATTTTATTTTTTGTTTCACTAATAAAAATAAAGTAATACAGAAAAGAAAGAAAAAAAAGACACTGTCTAAACAAAAAACCCAGAAAAACATGAGAGAAGAAACAAAAGGTGAGCCAATACTAAATGTACTCATCAAATAATAACTATAAATAAATAATAATAAAAAATAAATAAAAGTGTCTTTATTTTACTTTTTTGAGAAATGAAATGAAAAATAATTACATAGGTGGGTTGTTTTTTCAAAAGGTATCGCAAGCTTGTCTGTGTTTCCAGGTAAGCTAAACAATACAAAGACCACTCTTCTTAATTACATTCCAAATAAATGTACATTTGTATTGCATTCTCTCCATATTAAATGAAACTATGCATGGCATAAGAGTAATAGTGGTATGATACCTCAACTTAATTATTTAAAGTTATCTAAACAAACATTTACTAATTTACAAGAACTAGACAATAAATTCTGGTCAATCGAACTTCTTCTGTAACTTCTTTTTGAAGATCACCGGTAAAAGGGAGAGAATTGCAAGTATGCCCAGTACCAACATGGACGTCCATGACACAGCATCTCCTGATGACGTCAGTTGATACAAAGTTGTCCCAGCTTGGATTGCAACAAACGAGGGAGGTGCAACACCTAAACACAAGACAAGAAAGCTTACAACATTTTCAGTTTTGTTCACAAGGAATAACCAATCAAAAGTATTAGTGGTACTTCCACTGTATATCTTTAACAACCAATTAGAAATAGCTATACTACCATTATGAATACTGAAGGACCAAGCAAAAGTAGTTGCACCTTCACTATAAGTTTAAAACAACCAGTACAGATGCATTTCCACTATAAGTTTTAAAATATTAACGAGAAGCAGTTATATTTCCATTATATGGAGGGCTAAACTGAATTACAGTTTCAAGTCAGGAAAAATACTGTAACAAATGAAAAGATGAATGAATCTGACATAAAAAAAA
>JAECMU010140745.1:0-12497 GCA_016106625.1 Dracogyra subfuscus
GACCTCGCATTTTTCGCATTAATATTATGATCGCATTAATTTCAGGATCTACAGTATATATATATTTTTTTTTTTTGTTTAAAAGCTAATACAGGCCTCTGATAATTAGTGGTATCCATTTGTGTATTACACAAAAACAAATTCAGGTAACCCAATTTGTATAACCTGTCGTAACCATGTAACTGATGTCCTAAATTTAATGTGTGAATAACAATGGGTTATCTTCTTCTTGTTCTTCGTTAGTCATATCATCAGGTCAAGTCATATCATCAGGTCAGTCGGTCCCACAACAGAGGCAGTGTTCATTAGTTCAGTGACTGTTCCATGCAGTTTTGTGGTACAAGTTGTTGTGTGGCCATATTAATTGTCTGGATGTGTTGTGTAGGCTGCAGTGTTGTAGGATATGTTCGGGTGTTTAAGCTGCTTGTCTTCGGAATCGCTAATTGTGAATGTTCTGTGCAAATGATGTCTCAGTCTGTTGTGTCTGCATCTTAGATGGAAGATTATTACTTGTTCTCAACAGTCGAGTTGATAATAGGCATCATGTTTATCATAGAATGGGTGATGTTTTCTCCATTTTTAAATGGGTTATGTAAACTTGACTTCCCCGATTAATGAACATATAAAATTACCGTTTTAGAGGTAAGTATTACAGACACCAAGATTACTTGCCACATTGGAGTTCCCAAAATTTATAAGTTGTTAATTCTGTTTAATTTAATAGTAAAAATGTTTGTAGTATCTGAATATATATTACACTAGTAGCAAGTATCAAAGGCCAGTGGCTTTAATAATAGTAATACATGCTGCATATTTGTTTTAATGCAACTAATAATTTAATAAACTAATTGGAAAAAGTTGCTCACATCCCCCACCCCACACAGCCTCCTATTTATGATTGTGATTCATAAATGCCAGGGTAGAGCTTGCATTGCTCACATTGGTAAGAATTTTGTAAACCATATTTCAAATATAGATTATTTGCTTGGACATGATTCAAAAGTGGGTATTTTAAAGAAAGTTAATTAGTCAAATGTTAAATGTAATAACCATTTTGTATAAAAGTTAGCAGCTGACTAATTTGGTAGTGAACAGGGTGAATCTAGCTTGTGCATTGGTCAGAATTGTGGTACTAAAAACAAAAAAGGTATGAGTTGGCTACAATGTTTTATTGAAATAAATCTGTTTGTTTTAGAGTCAACCATTCTAACATGGCCATTCAAAAGCCCCTGTCAAAAGATGAAGCTGCATCGCAGCGTGAGATGGAGGAAGCCATGAAGAAGGTCAAGGAAGCACAGTCACTAATCACTGCAGCAGCTGAAGGTGAAGGTTATATGTATATTTATTATTATTTTTTCTTCCTTCCTTATGTCTGTAATTAATGGATGTACCAGTCATACGTTTACACATGTTTGGCATCTTATGTCAGGACAAAAGAAAATTAAATATGTGAACTGCAAACTATATTAGTGGTACTGTTAGTAGTAATAAGGATTGTTGTTTAGTTGTAGATTTACATTTATGTGTGAAGCTTGTATATAGACCTGTTGTTGAACATAAATGGGGTTAATTGGTAACTTAATTTGAACATATGGGATTGGACATAGTCCAGTTGTAAAGCACTTTCCAGATTTGCGGTTGGCCTGGGATCGATCTCCGTCGATGGACCCCATTAGGTTATTTCTCAAATTTTATTACAAATTTAACATTCAAAATTTAAAAGTCTATAAATTATCATTTATTTGTGACAGAATTGAAAATGAATACAGTAAGCCTCTTGTTTATTTATTAGACCCGCTGTTGAAATAGAAAAATTCGTAAACAGAATGCATCTCGATGATTTTTTCATTTTCTTTTCAAGTTCACCTGTCCTTGCAAATGCATGTTCCCCTAAGGATAGTAGTCTAGTTCAAACATCCCAACAGCCAATGGGATGACCCCTTTCTGTTCCGGTCACATGATTGTACCTTCCTTCTTTTTACTTTGCTTTTGTGGTTCGGACATCTTTCCTTTTCGTCTGTCTTACTCTGAGCCATCTGTCTTTTTCACTTGGTTTATTTGAAAGTTTTTTTAATATTATTGGTAGAGATAAGTGTTTTTCATTGATGGTTGTTGTAGATGGTGAATTCAATATTTTTTTTTTTTTACATTCTCACTTTTAGGTAAAAAATCTAAAAGAAGTAGTTTGGACCGTCGAAGCCGATCAGTGTCCAAATCGAGAAGATCGAGAAGTAAATCCAAGGGACGAAGCCGTTCACGATCAAGAAGACGATCAAGATCTCATCGAAGGTCACGATCAAGAGCCCGGAGGTCAAGATCACGATCAAGAAAAAGATCTAGGTCACGACGAAGGAAATCGAGGTCAAGAAGCAGACACCGCAGACGTCGATCCAGGTCAAAGTATGTACTACTTTAAATTTGCCCATCAGATCACAACTACATTTTGCTGGATTAATGAAGATACAGTTCCTAATACTTTATTAAAAATGTGTACTTGTTATACAACTAAATTTTTGTTGGTAGCTGCATGGATCAAACTATTTTTATATATATGTTTTATTTTTGACAAATGTATTTACCCCAGACATAAATTTGGTAGTGTCAGGGTTGGAACTTAACAGTGGCATCATCTGTGATTTCCGTAGCTGTGGTATCAATTGCCGTAGATCTATAATTTTACAGATGGCAGTTTTTTGCCACAGGATAAAAGTTACTGCCATCTGTAGAGGGGATGATGTTTTGCTTTTAATTGTAGCATATTTCCTTTTTGGTTTTAGAAAATTACAGTTTTACTATTTATAAAAAAAAAAAATCAGATTAGTGTCTTACTATAAAAGGAACTGAAATTCTCGAACACATTTTAGATATGCCCGAAGTTTAATGGATGTGAAAACCCCACCAGAATACAGTTAAATACAGACAACTAATCATTCAATTATGTTTATTAGTTGCAAAAGGTAAAAGTTTAAAATTGCCGTAAGCCAGCATTTTACCGGCCACAAAAACATTTCAGAATTGCTATAGGTAACAAATTCTTAAAATTGAGTTCTATGTATGATCCTATAAGGGGAACTGACTCTAGTGGTCAGAATCTGTATTTCTAAGCATTTCTATCGATCCCAGTCTGTGGGTCCATTGGAATAGTTCATCTTCCAGCCAGTGCTCCACAACTGGTGTAACAAAGGCCATGGTATGTATTATCATATTTGTGGGATGATGCATATAAAAGATCCCTTGCTGCAAATTGAAAAGAGTAGCCCATGAAGTGGCAACAGTGGTTTTCCTCTCTCAATATCTGTGTGGCCCTTAACCATTTGTCTGCACAAATAACCATAAATAAAATGTGTTGGCATATACCCGATTTTTATGATTATGTTCTTCTTTTTTTTCCTCTTTTTTTTGTAAGTACCTTAACAGGCTTTCTACCAGAAAATAATTTAAGGGATCATAATAATTTTAAAAAAACTTATCGTAACTTAAAATCTTTTCAAATTAGACAATCGGTCTAAAAAAAATAGGGTACGTAGTTATTGTACGTATTATCTGGCAGAAATCCTGCTTCATGTTTAATCATTCAGAACACTTTGATTGATCACCAACAGAAGGTCAATTACTAATCTCCAGGGCTTCGTTTTACGAATCTATCTTAGTGTTAAAATCACCCTAAGAGGCCAAATTCGCTTTGTAAAATGGGCCTCAGATACTCTTTGAGAATTTTAGGATGGAGAAACAGAGTCAAATACTATGTAAGGTTACAAAATCTCACGTGGGAAGAAATTACTATTTCAAGCAAGAAACCTTGAGTTTGATATATATACACAAAGGTCGATAATAGTTACAATCTGCACCATTATTTTGGGTTTTTACACAATAAGTATAATATATCTTCTTATAATTTCACTTCATATAAATATTTTTTATTTTACAATATTTTCTTTAAAAATTGCATGTTATCTTCAAAAAGTCAGTATCACTTTGCAGCCAGTGTTATGCACCCAATTTATTGTTGTTGGAATACTGATGTCATTCAAATTTTAAAAAGTTATATTATTTCTATTATTACCCACATTAACTAAAAAACCCATTCTAGTTACCTTCACCCATGTCAAAATAGTTCCAAGTTCCTTATTGAGCAGACATTGCCATTTTTATATCAATATATTTTTGTGTTTAATAATTTTATAAAAAATGCAGTTTAAAAAGATGTAAAAAAGAACCGAAACCATTAATCAAATTTATAATTAAAAATAACTGTTTACTGTGTTATATTTATTGTATACAAAGCCAAAGTGCTTGTGTAGCCTGTGTCTGTATCGACCGTAACTAAAACATGTTGTTACAAACATCATGTACCTTAAAATATTATATAAAGTTAAATGTAAACATTTCAGAAATGAGCACATGTTTAGCTGATAATCAGAGGAGTTTTATACCGACTCTTTTTTTTTCTCAATATATTTTGGGTTTTTTATCTCCAGAGATGAATAATTTATAATGAATGTTATGATGGTATGTTTGGTTTTCTCGAAAGAAAGAAAATACTTTTTACTCTTAGGTTGACCATTGAACCGCCTTTGGGCATGTGAGTATTGAATTGTTATAGGGGCAAGGGGATGAAATGTGTTTTTAAAAATCCTGTTCTTTTACAGTGTAGTGTTTGATGATAATTTGCAGCTCTGAACATTTTCTCTTTTTTTTTTCTCAAATAGGACCATGGCTTTCATTGTTGAAATATGTGACAGGATTTGTCATAAAATATTGTATCATGTGGCCAGTAATTCGTGTAATTTAATTTGAACTGGTATTGGTGTTCTGACTACTATTGTGCTTTAAATGTATGGAATCCCAACTAAAATTGGCATGACAATTATTGTACAGTTCTAACTAGGCTTGTCAAAGACCCTTTCCCATTTTTTTCTAACTTCCTTTAAGGGTTAGGGGTTGTAGTATTTATATCCAGTTGACAATATATGTTGATTAAAATGCATGTAGCACAAGTTACTATTGTCATTTTGCTATGTGTATTTTTGTACTGGGGTGTCATTAAACATTTATTCATTCATTTCATGGCATTTGATTTGATAGTAAACACCTTTAATTTGGTAGTTTTGGGTCAGTTAGGTAGTTAAAGTTAAGTTTCATTAGAAGAAAATCATGCCATCTAGTTAAATGACCCCTGTATGATCCAGCATCCAAGTATCTTCACCACAGGTATTATAACTGTATATATTGTTAACATATTATACATTTGTTTACATCCCCAGTGCCTCCTCTGGGTGTATGCCTGAGGTGATGCATTCTAAAACGGAGTTCAAATTAATTATGGTTTCCCTAGCTGGGTAGGATTGGGGTTATTTAAGCCATCGTGATTGTAGAATGTGTGCTTCTGTGACCCTAGTGACTTACGGAGATGGAATCTACTATGCATTTGTATACCACTTAGAAACAACTGAATTAGTGTTTGGAAATACATATACCTAGATTAAAAGAATTTGAAGCATTTTAATTTTTGTTTTAGTTACAGTCTGTGCACTGAACATTAGTATTGAAGCTAATCATAGAATACCATAAACATTTTTAATACTATGTACTATGCAGTCCTCAGTGGGTTTTTGTTTTCAATCACAATAACACTGGTCATATGTTATTTTCACATCCACTTTTGTTGACACCCATGAATTCATGTTATTTCTTCTTTCTTCTCCTCATGATAAGAAGTGTCATATTTGGTCAATCTGAACAAGGGAAGCAATGTACATATACTTTTCAACTGAACATTATATTAAACAAACTGCCTTTGTTACTAAGTGTCACCATGTTAAAGAGACTGTTGTCAGTTTGCTGCCATTGCTGTTACTAAGTGACAGGTCATAGCCATGTGGTTTTGATAAACTGAACAATGCTTTATAACAAATTTTAATGTTTGCATTCTTGTAACAGATTTCCGCCTACTAGACTTTTGAATGACAAAAATTGCATATTAAATATATTTTCTTTTTTAGTATCGGGGCTTACTCTGCCCATTACTAAATTAGCCAATTGGTAATTTTTAAATGTAATTTTAGACATAAAAAGGCTTTGTTAGGCATGCTTTCTATGAACGTGATTCTGTGTGCACAAATGGGCTTTACATATCTGTATTTTCACAAGCAGATTACTAGACAAAATTGAACGTAGTCCGAGTGTAAGCTGAAAGTAAATATTGTGTGTTATGATGTCACTGCGCTGAAAACCTCATTGATTAACTTTTATTTAGTGCACTGAATATATGCGCACTGAAAGGCATATATGAAAACAACCCCTGCAACTGCCCGCGGCAATTGGCAATGCCGTGGAGATTGCTGTTGAATTTTTCATTTTGCAGTAGACTATAGTATATTGGATTTTTTTTATAAAAAATAAAATATGCGTTGTAAATTGAAAACAGATTAAAAGTAAATATTAAAACAGTAACTACAACGTTATTACTAAAGTATCTTAATCTCATCTCTGTTGGGCATGATCAGAAATATATGTGAATTCTCAATCCAAAGTTCAACCGGCAAGCGTTTCGCTAACAATCACGAACTATTTGATTGGTTCCCGACGTGGCCAATTGGTTTAACATGAAGCACTTAAACCAGTCTAGCACACATTTTTCTGTTCTGTCTGGCTGAACTTGATCTTGCATTAAAGCGAGTTCCAACTAGGTCATTGCACTATGTTGACTGTTCATAGCACATGCATTGCAGGGACCACTGGGTTGCAAGGGGGTGACAGCTTATATATTGTTGAACCGTAGCTATGGTGCGTTTTGGGTGATTTATTCATCATATACTCCTACAAGTCGCTTGAAGTGTTATGGTCAGTCTAATAATGAGATATTTATATATATATATATATACATATATAAAGAGAGATCGTTTCGATAGTTGAATAAAATTTTCTCGGACATTTATATTGACAAAATATGTTTCCCTTTTCTGGTGCTGAGTGGCCTAATCCAACAAAACAAAACAAACTTTACTGATTTACTTTGTTTTGAAAGAGGCTTTTGGTCTTGATGACAGATTAAATTTTATTTGTTTTATTTCATATATTATTCTGACACTTTGGTGTAATATAATTAAAATATAAAGATTGAACTAGCATGTCAGTGCAGACTGACTACGCTGTACATGATAAATTGTCATCCCCTTACAACCCCATTGTTCATTCGCCTGTTAACTGTTACGTTACTTTCAGTCAACAAATACCGCCACTGGTATAAATGAATCTTACAGCATACTGGCAAACAACACAAACAAATGCATGATTCAAATTTATTTACAGTCCAGAGATGCAAGCATGTTAATGGTAAAATTGCCTTGGAAAATGCCGTGGACATGTATTAATATGTGCGCAAAATTGCATTAATGGAAAACGGGCCTTAGCTAGAAACATTTTTAACAATGGTAGCAAACTGATGACAGTTTCTTTAACTGGTGTATATACAATCATGTACCTAAATTTTCAAATTTTTATCACTATCTCATTTTAATGTTCAATAGGTTTGTGGGTGTGCACACCTACGCGTGCCTGCGTGTGTGTATTATATGTTTATGTAATTCTATTTCTTGCAGTAGTTGTCATCTAACTTACAAGTTGCACCATATTTCTTTTATATTAATTACAGCCATATTTCAATTCAATTATCTTTTAAACATTGACAGTGACTAATTATTTCCCAACCAAAAAAATACCGTAATTGTCAGGTGGTTCAGTTTTAGAATTTTACCAAATGTTTGACATCCAGTAGTAAGTGATTAATAATTACATGTGCTCTAGTGCTGTCATAAAAAAGCTAAACACTAGCTGAAAATCTTTTGATATCTTAGGAATTACATGCATGTTGCACATGCAAACTGTCAAGTTCATAGTGGCACAGGTTTGATCTTGTAGCTGCCATCATCTTATCCAAACTGTGTTTTCTGTTGTGTTTTTGATTCTACAAGTCTATTCAATCTTGATATCTTGTCACAATCACTTGTGTTTGGCTTTCTTTACTTAGTATATTAATAGTAATATTTCCAGTAGACCACACCTACTAAATACAAAGATAGATCTATTTTACTTAGAGAAACGTGTGTGTCTGCGTGGCTAGATGTTTCTGTATGGATGCAGCGAAATCAGAGGCAGGCATACATTCATGTCATGTCTGTAGAAATTACAATACTATTGTTTTTGTAATGATAAGCATACCCCAATTCAGCTTAAAATAGACATTGTTTTTTTATTTGAGAGAACAAAGTAGCAAAACCAACATGAATGAAAACAGCGTGTTACTTTGTTTTGCTGTGCTTTCAGAGACCATAGTCAATTGGAATGATGATGATTTCAAATTACTATGTAACATTGCTTTAATACTAATAATTTTGTTACTGTGCCTGTTTCTTTGTTTTCATTAATATTATAACCTTTTTGGCATTTTGGCCCCCTTCAAACCCTACATACCACATACACCACCAGGATGGCCACATTATTTGATGGTCTTTAACTGTAAAAAGCACTAGCCATGGGTATCAGGCAACCATATTCTTGAATTCATACTTGCCTTAATCACCATCATAGATGCATATTGTTGACACTAAAGTTACAGTTTGTTTTGTTTAACAACACTACTGGAGCACCTTGAATTATTAATAGTCAGCTATTGGATGTTAATTCTAACATAATCTTAGAGAAAACGATTTTTTCCATTAGTAACAGGGATCTTTTATACATGCACCACCCCACAGACAAAATAACACATAACACAGCCTTTGATATGCCAGTCATGGTGCACTGACTGTAATACGAAATAGCCCAATGGGCCCATTAAGGGGTATCAGTCCTAAAATAACTGCACATCAGGCAAGTGCTTTATCATTGGTCTAACACTAAGGCCTACATATAATAACAGGGGTGTCAAATTTTTTATTCACAGATTTAATATACATGTATTCACCCATGGTCATATTTTAAATTTATACTTACTGATATATTCTTAAAAAATTAAGGTAGAAATTATAGTGGAGTTATAATTATAAAAGAAATATGGTATACAGTTTGTTTTTCATGCATGAATTATATTTAATTTAGTTTTTTCATGTTTCAGCTCAAACTTAACTCTGTAATGCACCTTTTAACCATTGCCATTAATAATAAGCTTGGTTTCTTTTAAGTGGTATATAGCATGTGTAATTTTGTTGGTATTTTGAACATGTAGTCAAAAATGTCTACTTTGGAAGATTACTGTTCAAATGGTACAGATGTTTTGCTGCACATACAGTTTCTTGATTTTACATAGCTTAGTGATAACCTTTCTGCCTTTGTAAAATAAAATGAATATTTTATGTAAATACTTCTTTGCTAAATAAATGTTGTTGTTTTTTACCTTTGTGATGTTACCATGTCAGTGCTTGTGCTTTTTCATTAGTTTAGAACTTTATCCTGTTCACACAGTCCTTGGGTGACATGGCTAAGTTAAACACAACCCAGACTTCTTTTTCAGCCATTGTTTATTTTCTTTTTCCATCTGTTTTTAATGCATTGAATTTTCTTTCTTTCTTTTTTTCTATCTTTTTTTTTTCAATAATAATTGTTTGGATTTTAAAATAAATTTTTTTACAGATATATCAAGTCTCACAAAATGAATGTATATAAATAGTCATTAGATTTCTTGAACACTGTTTGTAGATACATATATTTCATTGAAACAAAGCCATAGTGTCATCTTTTGCTTCGTTAAGGCCTAAAAGAAATAAGTGTGCTTCAGATTTCATCCGTAAACAAACTGGGTAGCTATAATCTGTCCCATCATTTTATCAAAATGTTTTTTGTAAATAATTACAGTTTGCTTTGACATAAGAAAAGTAAGTGTTTGGAAAATAACAAAACATCTATTTGTGCATGCAGTTTACAAATCAATTGGCTCAGAAATAAGTAACTTATAATAAATTCCCTAGTGTGAAAAAAGGCATTTACTGTGGGATGGTCTATAGGTAGGAATGTTTTTTTTGTTTTTTTTCAAAAAATTTAATCAAATAAAACCATAATTGGACATGGTGTTCTGAAGCTACTTTGCTGATTGCAAAAAATCTTGATTTAAAAAAACTAATTACATGTATATATATATATATATATATATTTTTTTTTTTTTTAATTATTTAAAGGTCGCTACATAAAATTAGGACTTGTTGGGAAACTGAAAACACGCACACATTTTTTTTAAGCCTAAGTAGTATTACATTGTACTTAGAATCTGTGTTATGTAGTTGTCTGTTTTTGCCTGCTGTGTATTTTCATTTAGTATTGGTCTCTAAATTACAGTAATATGTATTATTCTTACATTAAATTAAAGAGAATCAAGCAGAGTTTTAGTAAAAATTTAAAGGCTCTGTTATTGCATCTGCCATTATTAAAAAACACTGACTAAACATGTAGGTTTTCAGTATAAATATAAATATAAAAGATGTTTTGTATTGTAAAATCACTGATAAGGTTTACAAATAATGTTTTTCAAGAATATGTACTGAACAACCAATGAAACATGCATATTATAGGTTTTTATCATTTATTTAAAATGATTCACTGTGAATCCTATTGAATTTTGAGTTTATTAAAATTATCAATGTCTTGTGAAACATTTTTATCTATTTTGACAGTCTATTGGCCAAAAAATATATTTTATGGGGAAAAAATAAATCTAGTATTTTATATAAATTCTTTTGTTCGCTCTATTTTGTAGATTATGTGAACAATATTTGACTAGGCGTAATGCACAACAGAGCCTCTAAATTTGCTAAATTAATTTGATAGAAATGGTTCTCAGCATGTTTTATACAGTCAGTAAGTGTCATTAAGCATTGTATTGTAATACATTGACAGGTCACGCAGATCAAGATCTAGAGATCGGCGAAAGTCACGGTCACGGTCTAAGCACAGGAGCAAGTCCAAAAGATCTAGATCAAAGTCGAGGTTTGTTCACAATTTATTTACTTGTAAAAGCTTGTTTTTAAATTCTTATAATTTTCATTTGACAATGCTCATTTTCTATAATTTTTGAAAAGTAGTACAATTTAGTATGTCATATGTTAATGGGAATGTAAATTTATATTGAATCAAATAGAGCATTTAAATAAATAATTGCATGTACATTGATAGACTGAATTTTTAAAATTACATTTTCCTTTTAGGAAACGATCCAAGACTCCTCCTAGAGCATTTATTCATCGTAGATCCAGATCGAGGTAGGTTTGAACGATTTCAAGTAGCCATAACTATGGTCCAGGCATATTGTCCAGGACAAGTCACAGCCAGTACAAACCCAGCATCTACTAGCCTTAACCTTCAAACTACTAGAAAAACCACGATGAGTGGGTACAAGTTATACTTTTACTGATTCATTATTCCCGATAACTGGTTTTCTGACCAGAATGGGTTTTTATTAAACGGACTATTGCAATATTGCAATATTTGGTGATTTTCTTTGTTGGTAATTCGATAAATTTATTGTCAAATTATCTATCACAATTGGGTATCGATGTCTGAAAATGATTGTGATGTGCCGCCATTGTTGTTAAGTGAAAATACTTGCCGAAAACCACTTTTTTAACACCTAATTCCAAGCTATTTTCCACTGAAAAACAACAAACAAAAACTAGCATGCTGTAAACTAAACTGTTACCTGTTAGGGAAAAACATTTCCGATGAGTGTCGTGTACAAAAATGGATCTCGGATATCTCGCCTGCAGTAGTCAGAAGGTTAAGCCTGATAGCATTAACCACTACACCACTGAAGTTCTTAACATACTTAGTATATACTGAACAAAAAAAGAAACACAAATATTAATTTTGTTTTCTTTAATTTAGGGTAAATTATTCAGTTTGAATCCTTCCAGATTTCCTTACTATAAAAATTATCAGTTTCTAGTAGACCATTTTGACAGTCTATTCACTTATAATTAACTGTTAAAAAAAACAAAACAAAAACATAATTTATTTATTTATAGTTCCAATATATTTGGAAAATTACATGTTAAAACTGACTGATGCAATGCATAATGTCATTCTGTAATCTGACCAAGTGATCAATTAGCAGGGTTTTATCACCTATGTTTCTAAACTCCAATAATCGGCACCATTCCCCACCATTCCTGAAAAGCTTTATTTTTATTCCCAATTTTGGAGTAAAAGGTTCCCAATCAATGTAAATAATTCTCATTTTATAATTATTATACAAAGGCATATTTTGAAAGCAGTACATAGACTAGATATTAATTTGAATAAGTTTATTTACAATATTAGTATTTTCAGTTCCATGGTTCGCACGGTTTTGAAAAGTGCTTGAATTTAGGAGTTTGAAATGAAAAGTGCTTATTTTCACTTTTTGGGAAAAAAGTGTTTGAAAAGTCCTTGAAAAGTGCTTGAATTTTATGTCTGCGACTAGCGTGTCAGTTTAACTACAAATTACGAAACAATCTGGACATTTAGCATTA